>VZTA01006894.1:0-29243 GCA_013398855.1 Mohoua ochrocephala | reverse complement strand
GGAAAGGAAAGGAAAGGAAAGGAAAGGAAAGGAAAGGAAAGGAAAGGAAAGGAAAGGAAAGGAAAGGACATTCATGAGATTAAATAGAAGAATTCTCCTCTTGGTAAGAATCCACCTCTCCCGTTCTCCTGCTGGGAGTCCTGGCAGGGACAAACAGATCACAATTTTTGCAGAGATAATATATTCTTTTGAAAATTTTAATGAAATGAAATTGTTCTTGCTTATGTATCTTTTGCATTACACTTTGTACAGATATCTATATACTTTTGATATACATTAAAAAAAGTTGCTTGTACTTCATACAAATGTCCTAAAGTTTCTTAATATTCATGCTGTTGCTCCCTAAGCTATTTGGCTCCTACCATTTAGATGTTGGTGCATTTTGATGTTTCTGCTCCTGTTCAGCTTGCAAACATTTTGAGGAAAGCAGTCCTGATGAGAGAAGCTATACACTAGTAAATGTCAAGTATGTATAAAAAAGCAGCTCTCCAACTTTAATTATGTTTCAGAATTAGATGCTAGTGTGTAAGATCTCTGAAAAAAGCAAAACTTTTTTTCAGTGGTATACTTTGGGATGCTGGTTTTGTGCCACAGAAGAAGCTTTGAGCCAGCTCTCACACTCTCAGCTATCTAAATCGACCTACCCCTACCATGTGTGCGGGAATAAATACCTAATCTTCTCAATTAACCAACATTTTCCTCATTCCCCAGCAATACTGCTACCAGTAGGAAGTGGTTTTGTTATTCTACACCGTTGCTTTATGGCTTTTTTTCAGAAGATCAAGAGTAGTGTATATGTTTAGACATTAAATATATTCTAGTGTGCTATCCACACAGTGCACAAATTTTCTATGGGAATGCAATGTCAATGCAAGTGCCATTTCTCAGACCTCACAATGCATCAGACCATTCAGTTCAGGAGAGGATTCCTTTCTGTACTAACCACATTTATTGATTCCACATAAAAAACAAAAATTGTATCGGAATTCTAGATTTTAAAGATGATGATTAAACCTCTGTGCAGCACTTCCTGCGTGTTACTCTCAAAATTACTTATAGTTCTATTCTCTTCTGGAAGAATTGTTTCACAGATGAATGTCATCAAGAGGCTATGCTCTGTACTATTTTGTGCCTCCCTTTCTAGCTTTTTTCCCATAAATTTCAAAATGAAATGACAGGTAGTGTTTTGATGTGGAAAGTAGTCCCAATTTATGTCATTCCTTATCCCATTAGTTTTTTCAAGTACAAATATCTTACCAAGATGAAAAATTAATTCGTCCTACCTAGAGTATTTAGACAGAGGTAAAATATCCCATCAGGACTAAAAATATCAGTAGTGACTATTATACTCCTATAAAATCTCTGTAGCAGCAGCTCCTAAATTAGGACAATATATTTTTTTCAATACAGAAATAAATTCTGTTCATGGTGATGGTTATTAGTAGTTACAACTACTAATGGTGGCTGCTGTACACACAAAAAAATTACAGAGTTTTGCTTTAAAGTCTCTCCTTAGGAAGGAAAATAGTTTTAGTTACAGAATTGTAGAGAGTATTTCTTTATTACAAAATGTTTGGAATTATGACAAGTTTCTTTAAATAAAATATAATTTATACCTGGTGCAGTTTTCATTTAGTAATCTGAGAGATTCATTACTATGTAACTAGAAAAGTTGCACTTTAAGTGCAGCAAAACCACTTACTTATGCATCTAAAGTGCCATGTTAGCAGTAAATCATTATATTAATTGGGAAGCTATCTGGTAATCTAGTGTACTTCAGTGATTTCTTTACAAATCTGGTAAATGCAAAGGAAATTTTCCAAAGTTTCCTGAGGAGATTTCATAGAAGACCATCGTAATGACAATATTTTCCTTTTTACCCTTGGAGAGGTCATGGAAGAAACTCTGTACTTTAGATGCTAAAAGTAGAAGAGACAATGTCACTGAATGATACACATGGAGAGAAAAAACAATGGGCTGTTTTTTTTTTCCAGAACAGTTATGAGATTTCATATTAGATAAGTGCATCAGAAAATGTACAAATAGTTTGTGTGAGCTCCATACCATTAGTGTCCCTGAAGACCTCTGTGAAGTAACAAGTGGATTCAAAGACACGAGTAGTATTGCATACCTGAAATGCAGCAGAGGGAAAAAAAGGCCACGTAAATTTGATCCAAATTACCAAATTTAGCTTCTTTGTGAGCAAATCAAGATGAAAAGGTAACGTCATTTCATTAAAAAAGGTGATTGTTTTCACAGGTTTAATTCAACCTACAGTAATCTGATCAGTCTTCAGAGTGCAGAAAATCTGAAGCTGACTTGGCTTTATCTGTTTTGGCACTTAAACTGTTTATTAATTAATGATCTGAACTTTGAACCTATGAGGCAGTTTTCATCATATGCTAACAAGCAGTCTCATAGTGCCTCCTTGTCAATACTAGCTTCATATTTGACTTCCACAACTTTTCCAAGTAATTTGAAATGACACACTAGGTTCTTAATCCTAATCCAACTGAATGTTTTTCTCCCACTAGAACCTGTAATGAATGAAAAAAATGAATAATTAGCAGTTTTTGTCATTGTTGACAAATTCTTAATGCTTAAAAATGTAGAGGCTTCTAGCAGTAGGGTAAATCCATTAATTTTCAAAGTCAATGCAATTTGTAGGAACTGAAAAGTCACACAAATGCATTGTCTCAAAGTCCTCTTGTATTAAGTTTATAATGAACTTACATCGTGGTTCACATTTTTTCCCATTTACATATTGCATCTTAACTGCAAAATCTCTACCTGTCCTTTAACTCTGCACAGAAATACAACTGTGAGGTTGTATTTGTAGCTGCCTTTAACAGGGTTCTTATTGCTGTAACATATTGATGTGTTTAGATGATTGCATCCATGCAGACAGGCTGTCTTGTCTTTCATAACTGTTGTGTAAGCAGACGCATGAAAAGCTTTCAGAGAGCTCATCTTCAGAACTGAAAACATAAAAATATTAATTTTTTTAATAGAAAAATGAAGATTTTTCCTAAATGACTGATAGAGAATACAGAACAGCATAGGAAATTAAGGTCTGTTGAAGCAAGGTTTGTCCAGGTTATGGCCAAGAAATCTCTTTTACAGTGTTCAACCTTACTACAGCTGCACTCCATAGAACAGCCAGTCACAGAGTTGACAGTTCTGCCCTGACAGTGGCAAGGTTTTGGTAATAGATTTGCAACTCAGACTGTCTCTAAAAAATTTAATTGGAATAGCCACTTCCTTTGAAGCATTTAAGCCAAATGCAACAGTCATTCCTCCGACATCACTTTTCTGTGTCCGAAAAGCACCAGCAGTTACAATGCTCCTGAGTGCCATTGCATGGACAGTCACCAAGTTGCTGATCCAGTCTGTGGATCCCTTGTGCTTCTAAAATGAGCAAACCTCAGCAGCACTCAAGGTACTGAATTTGTGGCTGTCCCATCAGATACGGCCGCAGTTGCAAAACCCTATCTCCTGCAGGACACTGTAAACCCCAAGCCTGTACAGAAGCTTAATGTGCTCCCTTAGTAGAATTTATACATGCCAGGACTGCAGATGATATTATTTTATGATTGGTGAAGAAGCTAGCATCACAAAGATAACAAACCGATAATATAAAACTTTAGAAAGACAGAAAAAAAATTTTTTTACTCCTTGTGCAAGTAGAGAAGACTAGACCTCAGGCCTATGGGACCAGGTCACCTCTGCCACACAGAGATTTTAGAACTCTGCTCTTTTATTCTTCCTATTCTGTCCAGTTAAATTTTTCATTTGTCAGTAAATGCTTTCCTCTATGAAGTTTTTCTTCTGGTACTTTGTATTAACAGGCTGTGCCTTGTGGTTTCTAACAGTAGTGGGGCAGTGCTACTGTGTCATACGTGGTTTCTAGTGCCTATGCAGTGCAGGGATGGGAACCCAACAGATGCACCCTCTCACCTTAATCTCTTGGATGAGCCAGGGACATGTAAATATACTTAAAGATATAGTCTTTCAGATGCTTTTTAAAAAGAAAATGAAAGTTAATTTCCAAACCAAGCCTAAGATTTACCGGCTGAAAAGAATATGTGTGAATGAATCTCAGTTCAGCAAAAGAAACAAATGACTCTTTGATTTATAGCTACCTTCAAATCTTGTTTAAGGGATAGTGGCACTATGTTATTTCCTGGAGTTACATAATTGAATGAGTATAATTTGTATAACTTATTTTTAGAGAGAAAAACAATTGATTTTGGGAGGAAAAAAAAAAGAAAGCAAAAAGGATTAAATTTCAAAATGGTTTTTAGGTGCTTGTAATCTTTTCTAAGACATTCCATACTCTGAAATGATGTAATGTCTACCTCAATTAATTCAACTCAGATTCCTCTGGTTAATCTATACCATAAAGAAAAACAGAGGCATGGGACAAACCATTGGAACTTTCAATGAATATCGAAGAATACAGAACAACAACATAATTTTTCCACATTGTCAATGTTTTGGATATCAGGCATTTTCCTTTAAAATCTTGTGAAAGAAGTACTTCTCAGGTGTAAAATTTCATTTAGGTCAAACTGTTCTTTCTAACAGTATGAGAGGAAAATTTTCAATCAAACATTCCTGACACCTTTACTAATTAACCCCTTCATCCTGCTTTTCAATCATTAAGTCCCAGAAAACACTTTGTTGTGAAGTTGTTGTATTTTTATGTAAATGACATTTATTAGATTGGCTGCCTGTATTGCATTTATGATGTTATCTCTTAAAATGGGTTTAAACCCTTCTGGAAAAGAATGAGGACATTTCAGAAATGCCAAGACTTAAACAACAGAGTGCTGCCTGTATTCCCTTGACCTGAACCACATTAGCATCACTGATTATTTTACTGAAGAGAAGAAACTAGAAAGATGAGGCAAGGCACTCTTTTGAATAAAAATAATACAGCCTGCCCCCTTCAACTCCACTATCCTTTGTTCTGATTTCTTATTTGCTTACACAAAGGACTAAGTTCAGAAAAAACCAGTTCTTTATTTTCAAATAGTAAAAAGTTTCTTAGATTACATTCTGTTCCACTTTTCAGATAAGACAAGGATAAAAACCAAGGTTCCACCAGAACAAGGTTTTTTTTCCAGCCAAATAGAACCATCGCTTTTAAGAACTGACTGAAGTGGTTCCATCTGCATTGAGTGCTGCACCTGAAGCCTGTGTTGGAGGTTTTATCCTGCCAACATTTATATGCTGATTACTTCTATAAAACTTGAGAGTCATTTCCCCAGCAGCACCTGGAATAATTGCAGAGTGACTGGCAAATGAGTCATGAAGGTACGGTTAAGTGAGCCAGTCACTGTTCAGCTAATAATTCTCCAGAATCAACATGAAACATCAGCACATGACCTTTTGGTTCACTGCATCCTGATTTTGTATCCCTCTTACTTGATTTGTTTGTTGCTACTTGTAACAATGAAAACAAAAGAAAGACCTATCCAAACTAGATTATTTTCTTCATGAAAATGAACTATGTTCATTAAAATGAAGAATGAGAGAAAATGCTGCTAAATCCAAAAGGGTTTTATTGAAATAGATGACTACTTATTGGCTGAAAATACCTTTTACATGGACTTGCACCAATTGTGCTTCAGTTCTTCTGCTGAGCAGCCAGTTAGTTAAAGGTGTAACTTACTTTTAAACAGGGAAAAATAACTCATTGTATAAAATGGGGATTTTAATCTCTCAAGGAACAGTATTTACATAACACACTCACCACAAATGATTTTCTGATTAATTTTTTAAAAACGATGTCAGTGTGAGTATTGCATTGCATCTGGCTTTTTTCATCTGAGAATGATAAATGATTTCAAAGCTACCTTAACATCACTTCATGCCAAAAACTCCCTTTCAAAAGAAAAATTGAGATACTTATTCAGTTTAAGAGGCTAGTAGTTTGTGATAGTTTACTTTTGTAATGGGTTTATGTGGCAAGGTTTTGTAAGTGGGAGCTCCAGGGTGGTTTCTGTGAGAAGTTCCTAGAAACTTCCCTCGTGTTTGACAGAGCCACTGCCAAGGTGGGCCTGCACTGGCTAAGGTGGAGTCCATCAGCAACAGCGGCAGTGCCTCTGGGATAACAGAGTTGAGAAAGTGTGGGCTGGGGGAACCTGCAGCACCCAGGTCAGAGAAGAAGGAAGGGGAGGAGGGGCTTCTGACACCAGTGCAGAGGCTCCCCTGCAACCCACGGAAGACCATGGTGGAGCAGGTGGATGCCTGAAGGAGGCTGTGACCCTGTAGGAAGCCTGTGTTGGAGCTGGCTCCTGGCAGGACCTGTGGCCCCACGCAGACAGGGGCCCACACTGGAGTAGATTTGCTGGTGGGACTTGTGACTCCATGGGGGACCCACGCTGGAGCAGCCTGTTTCTATAGGGCTGCAGCCCTCGGGGGAAAACCACGCTGAAGGAGTGTAAGGAGTCCTCCTCCTGAGGAGGAAGTAGCAGCAGAGAACATTTGAAGAACTCTCATTCCCCATTTCCCTATGCCACTTGGTGGGAAGAGGTTAGAGAAAATCACAAGTAAAGTTGAGCCCAAGAAGAAGGTTGTCTCAACCCACGAGTCTTTCATTATATTTCCTATCCCCTGTCCAGATGAGGAAGGGAGTGACGGAGCGGTTTTAGTGTGCACCAGGCAGCCAGCCAGGGTCAACTCACCGTGTTAGGGGCAATAATGTCTAACAAGTTCAGGACAATCACTTGATACAAAGGAGTCCTAACCAGGGATGCACTGGAATCATTTGACAACATGTTTATCATCAGAGAAATGTGTTTCAGTGAAAAAAGTTTTAGATTTAAAAAGATAATATTTTAATATATGTAATATATAATATTATAAATACATAATTTTTATATATATAATTTCTACAGGAGAATTAAGTGTGAGACTTTCCATAAGGATTCCCATATCCAGATAGATGCTCTAAATCCTGGTCTTCTCTTTTCTTTGCATTATACCTCTTCTGCTCAGATTACATTTTTCCTGCTGTTTCTGGAAGGGTTTGATTTCTCTCTGGTGCAGGATGAAATAGTTTTACAAGCCTTGGAAGTATCTAAAAGATAAAAGTTTGATTTTCTCTCAGGTCCTGATTTAAAACAGTATTACAGAAACTGCCAAGAAAATCACCTGTGATCACCACAGAAAGAAATGATGACAACTATTGGTCCCCAGTCTGTAGGTCTAGCTGTATTTTAATGAAAATAAGGGCAGAGGGTTTGGGGATTAGGATAATATAACCAATATTAGGTTAACATACAGTTGAATGCTATCCAAGAGAATGGTTTCCACCTATTCTCTTATTTGTAATGGGCCTCGGTGGCTTCAGAATATGCATAGCTTATAATTCTATTGCAAGTGCAGGATAATTAAATTAGGAAAATGCAAATTTTGTAGAATGTTGGAGGTTTTTTTCACCTTGTTAATCCTCTTTTAAAATGATGCTTCAGAGTAGTGCAGTTACCACGACCATAATTCAGTGATCTTTCTTTGGTTTACTTGACTACCAAAATGTAAAGAAGACAGTAAATATTCTGCAAAACCGTGGATCCTGGGAACCTCGGTAGTCTGTGTATTTCCACCACTTTATTTCGGAATACTCTCTTCCTCCTTCATTTTTGAAACGACCGCTTCCTGATGTTCTTCTTCCATTTTCTCTTCACTCACCATAAGGTCCTTTGGAAGAATCCTGTCCCAGGCTGCACGTGGAGTATTCCTGATGCCTAACATCCCTGACTGATAAGCAGCTACAGTGGGACAAGCAGCCACTGCCAGGCAGTTCCTACTGTCCAGGTAGGGAAAGGCATCACTCATTGTGTCACTACAAAGGCACCTCAGGGACGTGCACCACGATCCTAGAGCTAGTTTTGAAAATATGCAAATGTAATTATCCAGTGACTACTCATGGTAGTCTCTGCTTTAATGTGTTAGTGCTCCTGGCTTCCTAAGCCTTGGACCAGCAGGATTAAGCCCAGAACTAGGAAGAGAGACATTTGTGTGTGCCAGTTCAGTTGAATGAATGGTGCTCGCGTTGTTTGAAGTTGTACGGAGAAACTCTCAGGTATTAAAGTTGTACAGAGAAGCTCTCACATATTAAAGGACAGATTCTTTCACAGCTTCATATTATCTTACAGAAACATCTTGTAAATTACAGCTACTATTTTTTATCCTACTACTACCAGATTATTTAAATCAAGTTTACAAGGTCCATGAAATACGCTGTAGTTTAGGAACTGCTGCTCTAGTGCTTGCCTTTTCAGCAAGCACCAAGGGACAAGTCAGATCTTTCAGATCGATATTTGTTTCCTCTTTGAATGCTTTCTCTCTCAGCAACATCAAAAATGTCCCATGTGAAAAACGGTTCTAATTCTGTGTCGTGGCAAAACTCTCCTGAACCAGATATGCAGTAAAAGGAAGAAAGTCTGAACTTCATTGCTAAGACTGGGGAGAGCAAATGGGTGGCCTTTTGACCAATATGAACAGACTCAGTGTAAATTCTAAAGCAGGTCAGAAAACAGTGGAAGATGTACTCAGAACAACAGGGGACAAATGTTTACAGCTTAGTATATATGTGAGGCTGGAGGTAAGAAAAGGGAAGCTCATATCCCATACCTATTACTCTGAGTCTGAAGCACACTGTCCCATCTGAAAACTCATCTGCAGGCCTCTTGGATGGGATGTACAGGCTGTTTGTTTTCAATACAGGTTGTTTTCTTAAAAATCTCGCTGTAGGAGGTGCCCCTGGGAATACAACAATAAGTTTGTATTTTCTCTGTTACCTAATGCAGTATATACATCATAAAAACTCTTGTATAACTAATTTATCACACTGCTACGAAGACCATAAAGCTTCTCCTTCATAATTAAACATTTTAAATCTACTATATAAATAAGGTTTACTGTTAGAAGAAAACTGAGGATGAATAGCAAGGTGTGCATTTTTCTTTCTTAGCGCATCAAGTACAATATTTATGTATTCATGTAGTTGCCTGGTTTAAGAGGCTGTCATAAATGGGCTGAAGATACTTACGAGAGGCAGTCATTCATGGAAGTTATAGAAGCTCCTCCATCTTCCAAGAACAACCTCCCAATTAACTGCTTCAATATGAAATTGTGAAATTCTTAACGTGATAATACCAAGAAGCACAACATTTGGTGAAGATATTTTGATATGAACAGAGCTGGTAGCAGTAATACAGCAATAATTGCTAGCTCATTTACGGCCTATTTAGCTCGTGCAGTGAACCAGATGAGAACAGCTAATGAGCACAGCTTCTTGCTGTAATTAGTAGAACAGTAGTGGCTCGCAGATGATTTACAGTTTGCAAAAGTCAGTGTATTTACTGAAAAGCTTGTGTTCTCTGTGAAGCTGTGCCATATGATGAACTGAGGATGCCATGCTTTACTTTCTAATAAGCCTTAAGATTTGGTTTATAATATCCTCAGAATTCATCTACATCTAACAGAAGTACAAACTGAAGATTTCTGTGTGCTGTCTCTTAGTCTGCATTCCAGTCTATCAGTACTTATTTTGCCATTTGATGTATTTTCTTTCATTTCTCTCATTGCAGAAATAAATTTTTAAAAAATAGTATAATTCTTGCCCTACTGGCAGGGTAAAGACCATTTTATGTCGTGGTAAACCACAGATATATGTGCTGTGCGAAGCTAGAATTCAAATAGGTTAAAGGAGGGACAGTAAAAGATGGAGGGAAAATGTTTGCAAAAGAGCAGTAATGATGCTTATAGACCCCAAATAAAAAAATTGGATACCTTTAAGAAAGGTTAAATTGTCTTCCTTTCCTTGACTACTGAATGGACTACTTATAGACAAGAATGCAATTAGAAATGTCAGACAACTACACCCAAATGATATTTACTAAATCTATGCAGAAATATTAAAGGTTCTTATGAAATGTCCAGCTCAGTGTTTCAGATCCACAGAACTTAACCAGAACCAAGACCAGTCTTGGGTTTCTAGAGTTTTATCTTCACTATTATTTTGTACACTGTGAATGCTTGAGTGCTACTTTTGTTCTTGAAGAACAGCAACTGAAACTGTGAAACAACTCAGGCCTAGTAAAACCATAGCAGAGGCTTTCCTTTAGCCAAGCTCTGTACACTTAAAATCATACCTCTAAGAGCAATCAAAAAATAATGCAGATGGGAAATAATAATAAATTACAATGGCATATAATTTAAAAAACACATGAATAAACTTTTAGATTAAAGAATGACATAACTTCTAAGTAAAATATACTTCTATTTCAAAACACAATCAAGGCAATGACATTATTCAGCAAAATTGATTCAAAATTTTTGGTCAAGTTAAAAGGAAACAGAAATAACCCTGTATTTAAATTTCAAACACAAGCAAAAGATCTTTTTAAACATCTCATATTCAGAGTGGCATAAACAATTCATAATGGTTTGTTTTATTGATGATAGTTTGTCATTCATTTAGGTGTCCAGTTATTGTATCTTATATGCTACATGGAAAACCTCAGGCCCTTCCTGAGGGTTTTGGGGTCTTCATCAATATGTTCTGTCCACTATATTGCACTGTAAGGACTGTTTATCACATTTCTTATGCTGACCTATTTGCTCTGTCTTGCAGGCACTGCTTAATTATTTAATGAGTTAGAGTAAAGGAATTCAAATGAAGACATTTGACATACTAGGAACATACCAGGTTCACTACCTCAATCAATTACACTTAATAGCTCAACAAATTTTAACAGTGATGAAAAGATCTCTCAGTCCATAGGACACTGGTAATATTCCTAAGTTAAATCCAGCTGCCGACAGTACTGCTCTTTTAAGTCAGTGAAATGGGTTTGAACACCTTTAGGAGGGGAGAGCAGAATATACTTATTCCAGACTTCCGCCTGAATGGGGAGAATGGGGAGGTCAGGCAAGATAATCTCCAGAGGTCCCTTCCAACCTCAGCCATTCTGTGATTCTCAGTTTATATATCGTTGGGGTTTTTTATTATTATTACTTTAATATTTTATTTTTCAGTATGTTGCAAACCAAGAAAAAGTATTTATTTGTAACACTCTGACACACAATTTATAAATTGTCCACTTGCTGTCTGGACAATTAAAAGTCAACTATGTAAGAAAAGACACAAAATAGACTAAGGAAAGTTAAGCAGTGTATATTCTCATTTTGTTCTTTACGCTTTCTACTCACTCTTTTTCACTACTTCTTTTTTATTTTCATTGTATTGCATGCTGGAGGGGAATTCTACAACAGGATAAAAAGTCATTGAAATGTTTATCAGGAACCCTTCAGCAAAATGATAAGTAGAAAGGTTCACACAGAGTAGGGAGGCATTATAAGTGCCCATTTGTATGCTAATACAAATCTGCTTCAAATAATATGGCACCTGCCCATTTCTAGTTGGAAAGAGTTTTCAGAAAATTTAGCAATATTTGATGCAGAGATGTTGAATACTTTGGCTAGTGAAACAGCCATAGAATCACAGACTATTCCTGCTGTTAAGTAGTTTGGTGTTACACCAGTTTCATTTTCTTGCCTATACCCCTCAATCACCATGGCTTCTTTCTTACTTTTGTGTCATTTAAGATGACGAACAGAATATTTACCTTTCTCTGCACAATTATTTCCCACTCCTATTTGGAATCTTGGCTTCCTTTGTGACTCTATAATGAAAAAAAGCTGTCATGGTCAAAATGCAGAAATCTCCCTTTTAGCTGCTGCAAACAACCCTCTCAGTCTCAAACACTACCGAAAATTTTGGCTACAGAGTGTGACTAGTCTGTCGTGTTTGACTTAGTGCACCCAGAAGCATCGATTATGTACTTGAAGGTAAACAAGGCAGAACAGTAATTTTGTAGGAAACCTGCATGAAGGCAGCTTCCTGTTTACCAGCAAACCCCCTAGATCTTCTCTGGGTTTGTTTTGTCAGTTTTTCTTTTTCTGTCATGTCTTTGAATTTATCTTCAGGAGTGTCATAAAATGGTCCACTAGAAAGTGAATAAAAATGTTCTCCTTGTACATACAAACCCTAAGAATTTTTCTCTGCGGGTTTGTATGAACAGGGATTTTTTACAGATATAGCCACTGGCTGGATTTGAGTGCAATTATATCTGGTTGGTGCAAGTCACTTGGCCTTTACCACCCTGACCCTCACCACAAAACTACAAGTAAATATAATAAAACTGTGAGGAGCTAGACTTTCTAAGAAAATTATGTTTAAGAGATTAACAAAAATATAAATTCTCTGGGTTTTTTTCCCAGCCTTATGCAGGGTTACTGTTCAGGAAATTCAGAAAAAATTTCAGTCTGGCATTTCATTGGAGAAGGAAACACTATCACTTGCATGTCCTATACTACTATCGTTTTTTTTTTTTTCAAATATACAATTATCAAAAGGTAAAAGGCTTTAAGTTGAGGCAGATAAACTGTGCCTTGAATTACTACTACTATGACATACATAGGTGAACCTCACATTTAGTTTACCCAGAGGAAAATCTAGATTACATTGTATAATATCACATTTAAGGATTATTTGTGATATTTACTATGTTAATACAAACCTATGGGAGTAGGATGACTTCAAAATAAAGTGTAATCCAGTAAAAATGAAGTGTTTTTCCTTGGAACTTCCAAATTTGTAAACACAAAAATAAGCTTTCTCTTTATGCACTGCTCTCCGTTTTGCAGAGCTCTTTGATCCGGCAACACTGCCACAGACACTTCCACAAACTTTCTATTATCAGTATGTTCACACTTCTGTAAATGCCAAACGGCACCACTGTGACAAACTGCATCATGCCCAGGAAATCCCCTAGGATTTCAGCCTGGGACACGGTAAGAAGAGAATTATGAGGATGCATGCTGGCCTGTTGTTTTTCCACAAACACCCCTTTAGCCAGTCCTCTTTTCCCCTTCAGATCAGTGAACTTCTACTAGCACACAACAAGTACCTTTGGTCTAAAGACTCCAACCCTGCTCCTGGAGGAGCAGCCAACCAGCTCAGACTTTCTTCTCACCACTAATTTTGACTGCCCAGAGCTTTTGACAAGTGATGGAGAACTCTCAGACAGGCCTGGACTCAGCAGCAGGCTCTGCCTGGAACCCCAGGTGCTGTGCAGGTCCAGGCAGAAGCAGGTAAAGAGGACTAGAAACTTTGGGCTCATTCAGTATGACTGGTCTGTCAACATTATTTTGATCCATGTCGTTTAGGTCTCTGCATTTAAAAAACCCCCGACCTTTTGCCTCAAAAAGTACATGAGAAATAAAAAATAATCACCTAATACATCAGGGTGTGTATCACAAATGACATTTCACTTGGAGTTTTCAGTCATAGTAGGACGTAATTTTGAAATGTGGAATATTAAAAAATAATAGTCTTTCAAATAATTGTAGGATTGTTTTCCAATTCACCGCTGAAATGTAAGTACATTGTCAAAAAGTTTAACTTACTGTCATAAAAAATAATTTTAATACCTACATTGTCAAAAAGTTTAACTTACTGTCATAAAAAAGTAATTTTAATACCTATTCAAATTATGAATTCTTTCTGAACACTTCAGTGATGTGTAACATCTCTCATATTGTGAAACCATTATATATGATAAAATGTAAGGCTATTATTGAATGTAATTCTTATATCTCTTTAAATACATAGGTCACCAGTATGTCTGTTACTTGGACTATTTTAAACTAAATTACACATGAAAAGGTTCATGTAATCCATAGTTACAGCTGTACAATCAGAATTCAATTCTATACATTGACTATAAAATTTCAAAGAATGACGCATTTAAAATCTTGACATAATTGCTGAATACAAAATGAAAACCAAATGAACATAACATTTTTGTGTATTTGCAATACTATATCTTTTCTTTAAATCAAAAATTCATTTTAAAGACATTTCTGCAAGGAAACAACAGGACCTTAGAGGCAAGAAAATATTTTCTTCACACTTTGGAAGCTGAATACAATTTGAATATAATAGATTTCATGTTTTTCAGATGTTATTCAAGCAAATGTTTTTAGTGCAGGGAAGGGACAATTAAAAAGATTCTATATACAGAAGTATCACTACTGGCTCTTGAAATTCAGACTTTCATTCATTTAATAAGAGTAGGCAAGAAGAGTCCTTGCTTTTTAAAAAATGGGTTTTTTTGAGAGGGAAAGAGTCACTCGCAGAGGAATTCCCATAAACTCCTTGGTCTTTCTATCATAATCATTAAAACAGGTATCGTAAACTGAGGTATGTTTACTTAAAGACTTAATCTGATTGACCAATTTTTGGGGAATTAAAAAAAAATCTGCAGGATTCAAAGTCAAGTATAATTTAAAAAAAAAAAAGATGGAAGCCAGGAGTCAACATGATGCACTGCTAGGGAAGGACCATAGTTCTCCAGCTATGAGGCAGCAAAGCAGGCAAGTCTGCTGCCAGAGCACTATTACTGCTTTTCTACATATTAAGTGTATATTATAATGTTTATAATATATTACATTGTAAAAATGACCTTTTATAACATTAGAAAAAAAGGTTAAGTATATTATGTGAATGTTAAATTTCATGTCTGCACACTGTTCTTCTTGGTCGTGATCAAGGAAGTTTCCACTACCAGTGCTATGTCCTTTTTGAACTTTCTTAGATCACAATTTTATTTGGGCAATACTATTTTTAAGATCTTGCAATTGGGTCATTTTCAGAGAGATGAATGAGTTATGGCTTGAAAAAAAGTCTTTTTTCTATGTTGTGTCACAAGATGCACTTGTTCAGATGGAAGTATTTTCCTCCTAGAAATGTGCTTGCTAACCTCTGGATTTAAAACCTAAGTAGAGATACCCAAACCCTAAAATTGGTACCTTTGGTATTTCTTACTGGAGTTGGAAACAAAAGCTAAGAAAGAAGCTGGCAGAACTTTAAGAAAAAGCTTTCATGCCTGGAGTTGCAGAATAATGTGCATAATGATTTCTCCGGTGCCGCACAGTGTGCATCTTTGAGAATACATGAGTCCACCCAACTTAGAGTCACACACGCACAGCAAAACAAGTAATGAATAATGAGATGGTGAAACTGAACTGTCACTGAGGTTGTAATTCTCTGTGTCTCATTTTTGCTTCAGTGACTCTTTTCTTTTAGCCTGACACACAAGCAGAACAAACAATTAGTGCAATAATTGATGATCTGTGCCTTCAAAGCTTGTGGTGGCCATGCTCATGTTTTATAAGTCCACTAATGCAAACAGCTCTTCCTTGTGATTAGCATGCTGCCTGTTGTTCAATGATAGTGCTTGGGAGGTACACCTGTCTCAGACAAAAGATTTTTATCTGCACTTTTTTGTCAGTGAATCTCTAATAAACTATCTTTTGTTCCTTGCTGGTTTTAGATTCCAATAACACTTATATCTGCAGTTGGTGAAATGATTACATATGTAGCTCATCTTCTAGAACCTAACCTTGCCTTCTGATGGGCCTGAGTTGTACTTGTGGTTTTGTAAAATATTGCTGCAAGTATTAAAAACCCCTCTAATTTTATATATCTGGTTTTGCTTTCCTTGAGTTATTCAAACATCGATGTTTCTTCAGTCAGATTTTATCCACATGAGTCTAGTAAACTTTTATTTATTATTAAAAAAAATTCCTAGCTTCTTTAAAAGCCAGCAAAAATCAAAGATCTGTAATCTTAGTTTTCATCATTCGCTTCTAGGGTAGGATAAAATGAAATTACATGCAAGAAGAATAATTAAACTGACAAACAGCATACCATCTTTGTAAGAGAAAATCTTTTATAATATATTCAATTCCTTGATTTAGAGATTAGGATCAGGTAGGAATAAGTCTGCAAAAAGTTTTACCATGGTCTGGAACCATTCTACAATAAATAGAAATGTAATGGATGGCATGCACAGGACTATCCACCATTGATTTTAAGCCTCTCTAGCACATAAGCATTTCTCTAAGGCTGCTTGTCAATACTTCTATCCTTACTTGCTTTCCTGTTCTAGCTAATAGGTAAAAGAAACCTTAATTGTGGTCCACATTGTCAAATAAGGAAATGAAACTGCCCTTATAATCTTATTAAAATCTTCTGGAATCTATAAAGTAAAATAATAATGATACAGGAACCTGTTCCACATGGATCAGTTTTGACCTTTTTGTGTATGATTAATCTAAAAGAAAAGAACAAGAAAAAACCCTGTCCTCTTGCAATAATGGAGGAATCTCCCCATTGAAGTAAATGCTTAAAAATGATTGATTGGTTGATTGATTGATTCATTGACTTGCAGTTATCTAATTTTTCATACTTCTGTACATGTAGAAAGACAGCAAGAAGTTTAAAGGACCAACAGCTGAGATTCTGTATTATCCCATTTTCAATTCTGCAAGATTTCATTCTTATAGGAAGTGTCACAGATTTGAATATTCTATGTTAATGGTGCTAACACAGGCAATTCATATATTTAGAGCTCTCAACACTTGTGTCAAAACACAACACACAGTGTTAACAAAGCACTCTGCAGTTCCTGGGTAGACAACACTAAGTACTGTTATCCACTGTAGGTACAGTGACTTCAAATCTGTGACTTCTGGATAGCAAGGGATCCTTACTGGAGGTTCATTTTCTTCCCTCTGTCATCTACATTCAGAACTTCACCATCCTTTATCTACTTGCACACCATAAATTCCAGTTCTTAACACATTTGGTGTCCTCGATCAGAATTGCTTAAAAGACTGTTCTAAAGGTATGCTGCTATGTATTCAGAGAAGCTAAAAGCTTCTCCTAAAAATCGTCAGATTACTGATTCATGAAATGACAGCTAATCTGAGATAAGATTTATAGCCACATTAAATCCAGCTCTGACAAGAAATCCACCCACACAAACATAGATGTGTCATGAGTGGGAAACACAGCATAAAAATGTAACTTATAACATTTTGATGGTCTTTCTATTGATAGACAAAATCTTATGCAGCATCGTATTAAAATAAAGGGGAAAGTTGAGGGGAAGTTTAGGAAACAGAAAACTAGATGTCTGAACTAAACCTGAACTTATCTTTCAAACATTGTTGCTAGCAAATTTTTTTACCATTTATACATGAAACAAGAACATTACACAAGAAAAGGTTTCCACTGCAATGTCTGTCACGATACCCAAGATCTTGCTGAGTGCTTATAGTTGCTTCAGAACTCAGTTAAACACTTGAACTTTTCTTGCTTTTATTCTTTTCAATGCTGTTTCTTTACCGTGATTTTATCTGTTTCCACCTTCAGAACATTTTGTCTTGTTTTTTTCACATAGCTAAATATTTTTCCATATAAATTGATGTAGAAAAATTCTCATTGCTCAGATTAACCAGAAAAGCAGATTATTTATGCTCTGATGCATTTCCATTTCAACTCCAGTTGCTCTCATTTTTTGTCTGATTTCTATCCCTATTAAAAAGAAGTCTTTGTGATTCAGAACTGTAAATTAAGTTTCAACAGATTGATTCTGGTCAAAAAATCTCAAAAGATGTTTGGCTATAGATGGTCAGTCAGATAAACAATTCTCATATCCATACTCAGAAAGACAAACAATATCTAGTCTATTAAAAATTTTAAAAGGTCTGTGCAGGATTCAAATGCAAATCCAGTATATTACTGCCCACAACTATGTATGACCACACTGGGTTCATATGGGCTGCGATATGAAGGACAGTTGGTAAACAATAGCTTAACAAATGTGTCAGCTTAATGCAATGTCAGAGGTCCTGCTGTTATCCATGACTCACAGCAGCAAACATGAAACACAGCCTATACAGTTTCAGAGAATTCTGAGTGATTATTCATAACAACATGTATTCATTATCAAGCTTGCGATGTGTTTAGTTTGGTCTCAAAGCTTTTGTTTTGACGGATTCACTTTGGTCTCACCATTTTGAAATCCTAGCACAAATTTTCTCATGTTCCAGCTATTGTTCCCATTGTGTGTGCCTTGCAGAGGAGAAAAAGTACTTGACGAAAAAAAAGGAAAATTGAACAGATCTCAAGATGCGACATTTTGAATACAGAGAACTTTTTAAAGCACAAAGGTTTGAACAAAAACTTCCTAATGCTATTTCAAGGCCAAAGTGAGACTCATACCTTTCAACTGACAAACTGAAAGTATCCTTGAAATCCATTGGACCTAAAAGCTTCTCACACTGATTGAATCTGAACCTCTCTATTAACATTTGACAAAAGCGAATATTCAATAGAATAGAAGTAAGTTTATTGTGCTTGGTTCACGGTTACGGAAGAGCACTCAGGAAAAAAAATTCCCATCAGCAAGCTCTAGCTGCATCATCATAACTTTTTGCTACAAAAAATTAAATGTCCTAAGATTTTTGCATTTTTCTTATATCTAAGAATACAATGTATCCAAATTACATTTTTTACTCCTTTGTGAGAAGTTTACTTAAAAAAATCTTTTAGATGTAGCAAGCACGAAACAAAAACCTGTAGAGATTGGTTGCAGAGTGGACATCATTTACTAGCCTGTTAGTCTTCTTATTCACAGACACATCATATTTAACATAAATCAGAACATTCAAATTATATAGCAAGGCTTTTTACCTCTCTGCACCTTTTTTCTGAAAATCTACTGTGATTACTATTTTGTAATTCACATGAAACACTAAAAGACAACATCAGAGGCAGGTGATGAGTTTTCATGCTTTGCCTGGTGGTTAAAAGTTAGAAAGATCTATTTATGACACTGCTTGCTTGCACATCCTTAAATGACTTCCTGAGCAAGCCAGCACTCAGTATTTAGCGTTTCCACTAAATTTTACCCTGCACTGCATCCAAAGCAGTGTGGCCAGCAGGCTGAGGGAGAGGATTCTGCCCCTCCACTCTGCTCTGGGGCCCCCAGCAAAATAAGACTGTGGACCCATGGCAGTAGGTCCAGAGGAGGGCCACAAAAATGATCAGAGGGTTGGAGCACCGCTCCTGTGGGAAAGGCTGAGAAAGCTGGGGTTGTTCAACCTGGAGTAGAGAGGGGTCTGGAGAAACCTTATAGCAGACTTTAAATATTTAAAGAGGACTTCTAAGAAAGATGGGGACAGTCTTTTTAGAAGGGCCTGTACTAAGAGGGCAAGGGGTAGTGCTTTTAAAATAAAAGATTATAAATTTAGAAGAAATTCTTCTTACCATGAAGGTGGTGAAGCACTGGCACAAGTTGCCCAGAGATGTGGCAGATGCCTCATCCCTGGGAGAATCCAAGGTCAGGTTTTAAAATGCTCGGAGCAACCTGATCTAGTTAAATATATCCCTGTCCATTGCAGAGGGGTTGGGCTAGATGATCTTTAGAGTTTGCTTCCAACCTAAATTACTATATGATTCTATGATTCTACAAACTGGGGCTGTTCCAATGGTCTTGACTTGAGAGAGTTTCATGCTTTGCTTGGAAAGAAATACCTCAGAAAACCTCAAAAATTTCTAGTTCTTGGCTCACCTGCCAGATTAAAATTTTGTAGAATAACTGTAAATAAAGTAAAAGGACAGCTAGTGGACACTAGAATAGAGAAAGGAGTTAAATCAGACAGAAACAATAAATTAAACTTGATTAGCTTTCATTCTGCAGGGAAAAAAAATATTAGTGGTAACACTACTTGCAATTCTCATCCTGCAACTAACAGGTGTCCCTAATGCCAGACTGCCAAGAGGATTTTATTATTTACTGTCCTCCTACTTTTCTCTTCAGTGACAATTAAGCTTTTCTTATAAGTTGTTTGCTAAATTTGCAATTCCTCTGCTCTCCAGGACATCCTCTTTCCTGAAGACAAGAATCAATGAACCACACAGATCTAGTCTTCTTTAGCTGGAAAAATCTCACGTTCCTTCCTATCTGATAAACTGTGAGATTCAGTACACACATGCAAAATGAACAGCATTGTTTCATAAAAGTATGTAAAGAATTAATATAAAATATGGTGGAGTTTTTAATTAGAACAAGTTCTGAGAAAAAAGAAAGGCAGTTACGTCTCAGGGGAATAAAAATGCTTTTTCATTTATTACTCCTAATTAATGAAAACTGAAAAAAAGTCTAAATTATCTACATTTTGAAATCTCCTCTTGTGATAAAACCCAGTTACTGAACTATGTATTCCAAAACTTGACAAGACCAAGGAAATTCCTGATTTTAACAGGTTCTGAATTAGTGAATGCATCCTTTATTTAGCAAGTTCAAGGGCATGTTAATTGGCTGAAGGAGGAGGCAGGGAGAAGGGGAGACAAGTGAGGAAGGGTTTCATGATGCTGTCAGATCCGATTTTTTCCTTTTTTCCAATAATTGTAAGTGTGACAGTGTCATGTTAGAGACTTATCCCTCAGCTGCTGAAATGCACAGGCACTAGAACCAACACATAGAGTACATCTCAATACAAGTTATTAAAAGAAAAGAAGCTTTCAATTATAGTAAATTAAATCAGTTTAGTGAGAAGGTGTTAGAAAAATGCACGTAATTTATCTGATTATGTACTTTCTTTCCTACAGTACCTTGAAAGCTGACATCTTTGTTGGCAAATTATCCATTAGAGTTTGGAAACAAAAGGTGTTCAAACTGATATTTGAAGTAAAGACTCAGATTTCTTGGTCACACCTTTATTACCATTTACATGTATCGTTCATGTAGTTACCTGCTTTACATGTACTGTAAAGAGAAGCTGTGATGCTACTCAGTAAAATTAAAAGCCTTCCCCATTTTTTGTAAAAAATCTGTCCAATAAAAAATGTGCACTGAAAATGGATCGCTTAATCACTGTGTTATCAAACCACTGTGTTTTCATGGTCATACTTGCAGCTGATGCACTTGAAGATGGATGGATAGCCATTATTTATGTTCTCATCTGGGCAAATGGCTGTATTCATTTCAGTGTCATGCCCAAATTTGGATTTAGGAATTCCAGCAGACATTTACAGAGAAAACAGGAGATGTCTCAGAAAAAAGGAAAATCACAAGCCACCCCCAAACAGAAGAGAATAGGTAGACTGTTTCAGTGGGAAGGGTTCTACAGCATCATCTAGCCCAAATGCCTGACCAGATAAGGACTCACCTACAGTTAAAGCACATATTAAGGTCATTGCCTGGATGCCCCTTAAACACTGACAGACTTGGGGCATCAACCACCTGTCTGGGAAGTCTGTTTCAGTGTTTGACCATTCTCTTGATGAAGTAATGGTTTCTGTTATCCAGCTTTGAACCATTCTCACATTTCCTGTCATTGGATTCCAGAGAGAAGAGATCATTGCCTCCCTCTCCGCTTCCCCTCCTCAGGAAGTTGAAGAGGGCTAAAAATAGGCACTTTCCCCTCACTTCCTCAGCTTTCTTCAGTGCTTTTTTCTCTAATACTTTTGCTCAGGTGGGTGGAATTCCAAGAGTAACTGGCAGGTCTGTCCTGTGTGGATAAAAGCATTTGAGAAATATATCTTCTGCATCCTTCAGCATATGAGCAATTAATAATGTTAGCATCTAACTAATCAAAATCAGAGTTCACAGACCACCACACTAATTTATACAGGGGAAACCTAGGACTTCCTGCAGTGTTAGTGTGTCAGATAGAGTAGGACAAGAATGTTAAATATTTTCTAAGGGAGTAGTTGAGTTTCCTGTGAGCTACAGAGAAATTCAGGTTTGTTCTCAATTCCTAGTGAAACACTTTATGATATCAGCAACAAGCCTAGTGATTAAGGAAAATATCAGGCTGATGTTTTGTTGTTACCTCTGTGCAGCACCTTTATGTGACATGCAAGATCCCCGTGAGAAAAGGGTTCATTTTAAATGTTACAGTTTTATTTACTTTTTCTTTTCCTGCTATTATATTTTCTTAATTACTTAATGTTTTTTTTTCTATCCTAATTCATTCATTCCCTCTATATTTTATTCAATGAAAAAGTCTCCATCTCTCCCAACAGTTTTGCCTCCTTTCCTTCTGTGGTATGTACACTAAAATAATCACTCCTAAGACAGTGAATATGGTTGCTAACAGAACATTATCGGGCTTTAGAGCTAAATATCACAATGAGGTTAATGACAGATGGGAAATGCTCATACATTGCAGTCATGGTTTCAGTCTGTCTGCAAACACAGTTTGCATTACTTTATGTTTTGCTTTGAAAGAACCTCAACAGCTTGGGTTTCTTTTTAAGGTTAAGGTTAAAACCTATGAAATCTGAATATACCATTGCGTCAATAACGAAGCAAAGCAAAGAAGCACGTATGTCCTGTTGTATGGGTGTCTGATTTTCCTCAGCTGAAAGCTCAAGCCAGAGATGGAGATTGCTTTTTGGTTTTGTTATTGGTTTTTTGATTTTTTTTCACAGTCAGTAATAGTCCAAAATTCTTGGTTTACTACATTCTTGTCAGATATATAACACTCCTGTTTTTCTGAAAAACTGTCATTTTCCATCAGAGGGAGACCTGCACTCCATTAATCTGCCACGTCTAGGGAGAGAGGTCAGGTGTGAGCCCATCTGCCTGGCAGTAGGAGGGCAGGTCCTCAGGGATGGCTTTGGCACTGTTGCACTCAAAGCCATCCACATCGCTCGGCCCAGCTTGCCTTAAGAAAGATTTTATGCCATGTGTAGAAGCATAATCACACTGCCTTCCAGGCCACCTCCACATAGGTAATATTTTTTTTCTGCGCTCTCTGCAGATATCTCTCCACCTCTGTCTCTATTGTCCCAGATCTGCCTAGCCTGGGTGAGAAAGGTTTCTCTTGCACTTTCCTTTTTCTGTCAGCAGGTTGTGTAGTAGGCAGCCTACTAATGCCAAATCCTGCATTTTACTATAATAGCTAGTCTTAAAACATTCAGACCTCAAGCTTTTCCACTATCAGTAAGTGGAGTTAAAAAAAAACCCCAAGTACACCAACTCTTGGAAGTGTTTGATGACATGATATGCCTGTTAACACATGATGTACTGCACTGCTGTTCCAAAAGCAATGTGTGTGACACGCAACAGATGCCCCATAGCCAACCCTGAGTAAACTTTGCAAATGTCTAAGTGACTGCCTAAGCCCAGATATATCTATTGCTTTGCAGCCCTAGAGAAGAGTTACCAAAAGAGGTCCAAGACGACGTAGCACCTGGCAAGTGCACACGGGCTTAAGTCAGAAGGCAGGGCCTTGAGATCAGTGCTCCTATTCCTCTAGAACTCTAATGGACTGCAGGGAAAGAGAGCTCCAGCGAGTACTGATGGGATGAAGAGGGAAAGAAGAAGCCAACCTGCCTCCTTTAGTAAGCTGCTAAAAGTTCTTCTTTGCTGGGGCTGATGGAGATTTATTCTTACAACATTACACAGGGAATGGGCATATGGGTTTAATACTCTTAGAAATATAATAAGATCTCTCCAAACCCATACAAAGAGGTCCTTTAAGGGTAGCTAGCATGTCTCACATTCTTGGTGCACATTGAGGGGTTAAGAAATCAGCATACTCTACGGCCACAGAGATCACATGGGTAGGATTTCCCCTCAAGAGAAATATTTAGTCCACCCCAGAACGGAGCTTGCATGCACATGAACATCTCTGCAGCATGAACAATGGTAGAGTAGGACCCCGGCAATAAGCAGGGAGTGGGCCAACGAGACAGCGTAAACACATCTTTCGCGTCTGCAACGTTCAGCAACATTCCACAATTCTTCTCTTCCGTCTTGTCCAAATGAGCTTCTTTTGGCTTTAAGCCACTTCTCCATGATAATGTCAATGGCTTTAGCAATGCTAAACAGGCTGTGCCTGTTATCTTCACATCTTTTTTTTCTTTTGCATTTTTTCATTGTTACAGCTGCTCAGCCAAACCATCAACAATTTATTTCCCACAAACTAAATTGAGCCAATAACATTGTAATCCAGTATAAACAGAGAAGCAATTGATTCCAATTAGGCAAAAGTTTCAGTGTTTCCAGGCTTGCAGCCAGTTTGTGGTTTATGAAATTTAACTAAGTTACAGCTTAATCAGTTTGCTACTAAAAAAAAATAGGTTCTAGCCAGCAATATCCTGATGATAAAGGAGTATCATGGATAAAGGACGAATGGATAAGAAGATCTTGGTGATGATTTTTTACAATAGCCATACCCAACCATGGACAGCAGGGAATCACAAAAATAAGAATTTACCATTCTATAAGTGAACCAAGCTGTATAACATCAAGCAGCAGGAACGAAGTTACGAAAATCTCTGTCTTGCTGTTACTTTGCAGTTACCTCGATGTGGAAAAGAAAGCAGCCAGGCAGACAATTCTCACACAAATATGCTCTAAGGCTGGCGCTGTAGTTAAGGGAATGAGTACATTTAAAAAGCTATGGCAATCATTCAAATCCTGAAAGACAGGATTAGAGCTGGAAAATCTGAGAAAAAATATAAGAGTCTAAGTGTTTTAGAATCAACATACAAATATATAAATGAAGGTTTAATGTTAATGAAGTTAGGAAAGACTGAATAACTCCTGATGGTACTCTTGAAGAACCAAACTATATACTCTAAGGTTTGCACTGTTACGGAATACCAACAATGTTTTTCAGATTGCAATATGGGCAACACTGTTGGCATAACAGCTGGATAACAATTTAAAAGCGTGGGGTTTATACTTCATGCAAAATTCATCACTATAATGTTGCCAACAGAGCAAAACCCAAATGAAAGTCCTCTTCCTTCATAGCTATTTTTTTGGCAGCACTGTTCTGACAATTATAAAAATATGCACAGAATAGGCTGTGCAACGTTTAGAAGGACTACTCTAACAACCAGTACAATATGGAAAATTTGAGAGCAGTTTAGTCCAGTCAACTCATCTTTCTTTTTCTTTTTTTTTTTTTTCCCTAGTTGTGCACATGGAACAGATTGCCCAGAGAGATTGTGGAGCGTCCCTCACCAGAGATATTCAACAACTGCCTGGAGGCAATCCTGTGTCATGTGTTCTAGGATGACTCTGCTTGTGGACCCATAGAAGTAGGAGTGGACCCATTCTGTGATTCTGTGCTTTGTCCAGGGCTTAATATTTTTGTCTTTCAGTTCCTGGTAATCTCCAAAAGACACGGAGAAGTTGGACCCAAAGTGGAACTCGACACTTAAAGTGACATTTAAGGACATTTGCAAAATGCAGACATAAAATGAGACCTTAAAGCGCAAAGTCAAGATTCGTGACAGCAATAAGGTTATCCTGCTTTTCTCAGTGGATGGTCAGGGCTTTCATTTATCAGAGAGGAGACCTGTGAGGTCAGAATTTGCATTTAAGCAGCTCACTCTTACTTCTGTTATTCTGTGCACATAGAGAACATCTACTGAGATTTTAAGACATTTTGGGTCAAACTTTCGTTGTGGATCAATAGTTTTTTGATTGTTGGACAAAGTAGAGAATATCGGAAGGTTAAGTCTATCATCTAGTGATCAGAAATGTTCATAGTGCCACAGGAAGTCAGGTGTGCACACACATCCATATTAATGCAAAAAAAAAAAAAAAAGAGAGAGAGAACAAGAATGACTGAGAGGACTTCATCAAAGAGTGTGCAGGAGCCACACAATTTGTGCATATTCCAGAGACCCGTATTCAAAGTTTTCCTCCAAAATGTCCAGAATACAGATTTAAATAAATGTTCCCATCCCTAGGTGCACCATTGGTAATAACTTCATAGTGCAGTACATTCTCCTCATTCGAAAAAGGGGTGATAAATTCTAATCACCTCTCAGCAGACAAGAACTCATGTAGAGTTCAGTGTGGCTCTTAATGATCCCAAAGGAGCCAAGACAAAGTCCCAGTTTTCTTGCTGGCTCCCACGTTTCCAGTCCAATTATGTACTGTATAGATTACTTGTGTGGGGAACTCAACTGAGAGCCAAAGGCTGCAATTGTCTCTCTCTTCCACGAGCACATCTGCAAGTCTCACTTTCACAGCATACATCTCCAAACAAGTTTGAGTGAGTTCTGAAGGCCTTCAGCACTGGTAAAAATTATGATTAAACTCAGCAGGAGAAATGAGAACAGGTGAATGTGATGTAATAACAAAGAAATGAGAGATTAAAATATAGCAAGAAAATTTTGTCCATTAAAGGAAATCATAGCAGTCTCAGGCAGAATTTATAATATAAGTTTGTGAGCATTTGTAGTAAAGAATTTATCTGGAAAATCAATAATAAATTCATTTTTTATTTATATAATTAATCACAAAACTATTCATACATTTAACAAACAGTTTAGTCAAAATCAGATTTCACCTTAGATTGAAAAGACTCATGAGGAGTGTTGACATATTTAGTTTGCCTTACAGCCTGGGAAGAAAAAGGGACAAATTTCCCTTGAGCAAAGAATTCCTGTTCATCCTGGGGTCCTGGAGGTAAGACCAACACCATCAGCACTCTCCCCTCTGTATCAAATTCTTCTTTAGGAGAGGTCATCCAGGCTGAAAAGCACCTCCCCCTTTAGGTAAGAGGACAGTGTGTTTGGGCAGCAGTAGCACAGTCTGCAGCTCCCAGATTCAGCATTCAAGTTAGCTCTGAAGGGTGGACCAGCTTTACTTAGGTTCCTTAAAAGGTACAGGAAGTAAACTCAGTTCCTTGTTAAATAAACCTACAATGAGAAAGAGAAAGGAGAAGCATCACGGATTTTAAGTAGATTTTCTTCATTGTTAGGACAAGAACAGTTGGTATACATTATAACAGCTTAGGAGCAGCTCCAGTTGGTCCTCAGGTGGTCTTGCTGCAGGAAAACCATTTGATACCAAGAAATATCAATAAGCTAGGTTTTAGTCATTCTGCCATAGCATTTACCTCCTTTCTGTCCAGTACACAGTAAAATACACTGTGTAGGATTTACGAGTGCTCTCAGATATGATCTTGTTTTTCCTGTGTTGCAATCCCATTACACTGAGGCAGCCATAGAAGGGTTATTGTACAGCAGTGACCCACACTGCTTTTAAGTAAATTTCCTCCAAGTCTCCAGATTCAATGTGAAAGAACAGGGAAGAAAACAGCTTAAACTTATAGGCAATGCTGGTCTGAATTCTTACTGTTTTCGTTCCATTCAGAGAGCCTGTTGAGAAAGGTTGCCACATTCAGCAAGAACATCTACAGAAGTCACTTTGTCAACTACTGTAATGTAATAGCTAATTTATCTAGCTGAAATACCTGAGTTAAGGGTTAATTTAGGGCTTCCTGATTATTCTATAAAAGATGCTATGAAAGTAAAGTGGCATCAAATGAAAGCCTGTATCTGTACTTTAATTTAAAATTTCTGTCTGTGTAATTGCTTCAGCAGTGCACCAACAAATCTGTAAATGCAGTTTGAGTAAATGTTATAAACCTAAAAAGAGCAGCTGTTAAATCTCTTCACATCTATAAAGCTTCTTTTAAACACTGGGAAACCTGCTCTCTCTCATGATTTAACTCCTTGTTGGGCAAGGTAATATAGCATGGATACACCAATTGGTGGGACTTTTTTGATTTCAGTTATTCTCCCACTTCAGTTGAAAAGTTATTTTTTCCTTTTTTGAGGCCGTAACCTAGCAGGGGTAGAAGTAGAGTACACATTTTATTTTCTGAGAGAAGTTAAAACCATGCTTCTAATATATGTTTTGCCTTATTTAACATTATATATAATCACAATTGTTCTAAATGTTCAAAAAAGATCTAGGGAACCAGGGAATATATGGAAATAATAAACAGGGCGATACCAGTTTATTAATATTACTTAGTTTTACTAGGGCTTTAGATAAAATTACTGTTTATTTCCAAACAAAAATCTGTGTACCTTGAGAAACAGAAAATCAGAATCCTTTTTGGCACAGTAAGTCAACACGAGAGTCAATAGCTTTGTTCTTCATTTATCGAGATCTACCTCTCAACAGTGAATTATGAGACAATATAATAAATCTACATCAAACTGTCTTTACTTTTATACAAACTGAGTCTTACTGTGTCAGTCTTGTCAACACTGCTGAATATTAATGGGAATAAAGTTAATTGCTGGGTGTATAAAGGTCTGATGCAGTCAAAGTGAAAGAAAGCACCTAACAGAAATCTGTCAATTTTGACAAGCTGTAATTTATTTCTACTTCATAATATGTGCCGACACGTTTCAAACCTTACTCTAGTCTTTACCATAAATTGCAATTATTATAATTCACAGCGACATTTGACACAGAGGTTGGGACCTAGTTTACCATATATAAAAGAGTTTACATCTCAGGAAATTCACTTGCAAACTCCAGCATGTATTTCTCATTGTAAAACCAATTGTTTCCACTCACACTGAACATGCACAGTAAATTTTGTGACTTGCGCTGCTCAAGAAAAGAAATAGCACATTGCTTTAGCTGAAATATAAAGTGTTTATGACAAAATATTTACAGATATTTAAAACTAAGATTAAATTTCAGCGTGACTGTACAATTATCAGTAAGTTTTATAATATTAGACACTGGTGACATAAAAGCCTGATGGATTTTTTTGAGTATTTTTTTTAACCAATCAACATTGGTTATAATAAATGTTGTTACTGGTACCATCAACAGCGTAACGG
The DNA here is from genome assembly GCA_013398855.1 of Mohoua ochrocephala. NCBI lineage: Eukaryota > Metazoa > Chordata > Aves > Passeriformes > Acanthizidae > Mohoua > Mohoua ochrocephala. The sequence continues at coordinate 685 of VZTA01006894.1, read as the reverse complement.
AAGTTAATTCAGTTTAGTCCCTGAACTTTTGCTCGTCTGTTACTCAGTATAGTTTATAAGAAAGGTGTGGATGAGTGTTCAGTTCTTGGACAGAAGAAAAATTCCCAAGATGACTGAGTTTATGCTGAATGTCTCTAGATCTATGACCCTAGTTTTGAACTCTGGGTTTATTACGAGCCTCGTCATTTTTAACACTTAGTAACTGTAACTTGCAAATACAAATATCTCTGTTTAAAATGATATCAATTTAGAAAAGATCAAAAGGATTGCAAAGTTCATCAGATGGTGCAGGCTATAAGAAGAAATGCGCTACCTCCTCTAAAACACCAGACTTTTCAAAAGATTTAAAATCCTTCAGAAGACACTGTGATTTTAATAGTAGCACCTGTGAGTTGCGATCGCTGTGTATACTTTTAATTAACTAGACAGCTTTATTTATCTTGACTGTACCTTTGCCTTCTCCGGCCAGTAGCTTGTCACTAAGCAACTATGAATGTTCTTCCTGCCATAAAAGTACCTTCTAAGAGAAATATAACCTGCATTTTCACAAAACCTCCAAACTCCCATTTACTTCACTGAGATCAGAGTTAGGGTTTTCTTCCTACTTCTCTAGACAATTGCATTAACTGTCTAGAGACATTTAGAGACCTATAAACAGACAAAACAACAACAACAATAATAAATA
>VZTA01006893.1:0-129054 GCA_013398855.1 Mohoua ochrocephala | reverse complement strand
AGCTTGTGAGGGGAAAAGATGAGGTAACTCACAGGGGATGGCAGGAACTTTAGAGGGAAGGAATGCTGGAATTCCCTGGCGTCACCTGTGGGGCACGGAATGAACATTTTGGGGTAAAATGGAGCCGCGTGGGAGCAAAAGCTGCGGTAATCTGTGGAGGACATGTAGCGGACATTTTTGGCGGGAAAACCTGAGATGATCTCTAGGGGAGAAAAATTGGTTTTGGGGAAAAGTCCGAGGCGATTTGTGGAGGACAGGCAGAGAAAATTTTGTGATAAAACCTGAGGTAATTTTTAAGGGCCAGAAGGAACATTTCTGGGGTAAAATCTCAGGTAATCTGCAAGAGAATGAATGAAGGTGAAATCTGAAGTAATCTCAGTGGAATAGAACATTTTGGAAGGAAAATCTGAGGTAATCTTGTAGAAACAGGAAGGAACATTTTAAGAGCGAAATCTGAGGTAATCTGTAGGAGATGCTTTGGAGGGAAAAATCTGAAGAAGTCTGGGGGGGACAGAATGGATATTTTGGGTGCAGAATCTGAGGTAACCTGTAGGGGACATTTTAGAGGGAAAACTTGAGGTAATTTATAGGGGTCAGAACAAACATTTTTGGGATAAAACCTTAGGTGACCTTTAGGACACAGCTAGGGGACGTTTTGGAGGGAAAATCTGAGGTGGTCTATTGGAGGGTCAGAAGTCACTTTATTAATAGAAAACTTGAGGTTATTTAAATGAAACAAATGAGCATTTTTTTGGATGGGTGAATTTGGGGTAATTTAGAGAGGAAAAATGAGCATTTTTGAGGGAGAGTCTGTTGTGACATAGAAGTGAGAGGAAGCATCTTTGACAGAAAATCTGGGATAAGTTAGAAGGGACATAAGTGACATTTTTAGCTGAAAACCTGGGATAATTTAGAAGGGTGCTGTCATGGGCGGAGTGGGAGCTGCAGACAAAAACCTGTTAGAAAAGCCCTCCTGTTGGGTCATGAGGTGCAAAAAGGACCCCCTGGCTTTCTATACTCCTCAGAGAGGAACCTGGGTGTGGCTGATGCCAATCTTAGCCCCAGACTTTGTCAACGGTTTATGTCTAAAAGATTTTAGAGATGTAATTGAACCTTTATACGATTTTATCCTTCAGGATAAAAGGACTGCAAACCAAATATATTTACATAAATATATATGGTTTATTATAACGACTAGACAAAAACATCTTAATGAGAATTATTTACTACACATTATAGAACCTATAAAAACTAGTGTAGTACAATGCACTGTTTTGAAACAAGATTGAAGTAATTATATTAAACCTAGCAGAAAACAATAATTCAATAAAATATCATGTCACTTAGCCATGCCAAAAATGGTGGCAAATCTCTTTTGCTTATCTTTGAGACGTAACTGAGGGGTGTCCAGAAGCAGGGAGGGATCTTCACATACACCATTCCAAGAAGGAATATGTTGGAAGACCTACTGTTAAAATTTGGGGCTGGGTGGCTCGAGGCTCATCCTATGGGGCTGTTCGGTGCTGGTTACCTTCACCTATAGGAGCTTCTCAGGCCTGAATGTGTCTTGGTCCATTTGCAGAAGCCATGAGACAATGAGGCAAGAGGCAGCAAGAGCAGCAGCAGCTTCGAGCTCGAGAGTGGAACGGCGAGGCAAGAGGGAGCTTGGAGCTGAAGAGGGGGCACGAGAGGCCCTCTGGGCAAATGGCCCTCCTGGCACGGCCAGGGCACCTTCTCGGTGCCGCGGCTCTTTGCGCTGGGCGACCTCCCTGGGAGCAGGGCTGGGTCTTTGCTGTCCTTTGCCTTTTGCCGTTGTGCTCCTTTGGCTGCCCGGAGAGAGGGGCAACCCTGTAAGGAGGGTGAGAGCCCCTGTCTCCTCGCCTGAGGGGGAAATGGAGCTCGGCCGGCCCCCAGCCCACCCTGTGAGCAGGGTGTGCAGGGTGGGGCCTTTTCCCTGCAGTCTGGGTGAACTGTAAGGGTGATCCATGTTTTGCTTGCCCCAGTGCGCACATATGATATTTTAGTTTGTATTATTGACTATGGCTTTTGTCTGTCATAGAGTTGAGTAAAAATTAGAAAGGTAATTGTCACCCAAGGTTCTCAAGTTGATATATTGTGAAAATGTCTTGTTTCTTTTTTTGTGTTTCAAGAAGGAGGTCAGGAGTTCAGAAAATACTATTTTGTCACTTATATATAACTTGCCTCTTACATAAACTTTAACCGTGTAGAATTATCTGCTTTAGTTATGTAACAATTTTTAGACGTATACACACATTTCTTCTTTGCTCTAAAGGGTATAGTGGAATAGCCTCACTGTTTGCTTTCTGACCAGGTGTAAGATTTTTTTATCAAGAGATGGTTTTTGTGCCTTCCCTTTTGTCTTGCGAATTGTTCTGCTGCAGCCACGAGTGCAGCAAGTGGCAATGCCAGTGTGATAAAGTAGGAAAGGTCGGTCAAAGCTTTGCTCATCTTTTTGAAGATTAAAAAAAATAAAATCTGGATTTTAATTTTCATCTTATCAAAACCCCATAGTTGACAATTGGCAGTTTCTAAGAGCAACTGAGGAGGGATTATTTACACAGAATAGGGATTTTTTTGCTTTGCTTGTTTGTTTTTGTTGGGGCCCTGGAGCTGGGCTGAGAATCCAGCACTCTAGCAAAAACAAACAAAGGAATTCTCTGACATGATCATCTTTCCTGCCATTAATATTCAAGGATCACACTCTGTTTTGCAGTCACCATGTCCAAATTTGGAGGGACAGATTAATGAGCAAGAGAAAAGATTACATTGCTGCCAGGATATATACAGGATTTCCCAGTTTCTAAATATACGTTTTGAGCACAAAAGTCCAGTTTCCAAGTGCACAGCGAGGAAGTTTCAGACAGTTCAAACCTACTGCAAGCACAAAACTACTCATTTTTTGTTTTCTGCAAGGCTACATCAAGACAGCAGCTTCTTCCACATGAGGAAGTCTAAGTAGTGTCACTGTGTAGCACTTTTTCTGTCTCAATAATTTCTCTTATCTTGTGGGATCAAATTCCTGTGTGTCCTTTATGCTGAAGAGTCTCCTCCTCCTGCCTGTGTGTTTGTTTTTCTGGTCCTGTTACAAATGCTCAGCTCCAAATTCAGTAGATTTTTTTCCAGTAGGTCAGAGTCTGCGAGGTGAAGGTCTGAGTTCTCGAGTTCAAACACTGAGACTGTGCTGAGCTCTCTTCCTCTTGCTGGCAGAGTGCCCTGACTGCCAAATAGAATTGAAGATGAGGAATAGAGACACTGAAAAAGCAAATGCACTGGGGTTTTGAGGATGGATCAAAGTTAAGCTGTTTAAAGACAGGCAAGTGCACTCTGATCCAAGCAAAAAAAGTCTTCCCCCTCCCTTCCTCTCTCTCCCTTTTCAGATAAATTTCCTTTCTTGTTGGAAGCCCTGTTTGGAAGGGTACAGCTCTGTGTGAACACTTTCTTTTTTAACACAGAAGTTCTCTGATAACGTTTCCAACCTGGATCACTTAAGTCAGAAATAAGGTAAGCTCAGTTCCTTAAAACAATGCACATCTTTGTGCCTAAAGAAAAAGGGCTAAACCTAAATCCCTCTGGTTTTTTGTCATCTTTGGTATGATATATTCAGTTTGCTGCACATACCATCAGTGCTGCATTATTTAAAGAAGTGCTACTTTTCACATCTATCAGTGCGTGGAAAGTTTTCCGTGACGTACTTAGAGTGGAACACAGTGGAAGAGCAAGATGGCTTTTTAACATTTGGTGTGCCAGGGACTTGGAAGATGTCACTTGGAATAGGTACAGGTCTTTTTCCCCCTGATCTTGGACCTAGAGTTGAATCCGCAGGCCACCAACTCTTTTTGATTTACAGTTGCCCTGCAGGCCTGACTGGGCAAATGAATTATTAAGGACTTTTAGTGTACAATTAGATCGTAGTGGGATTTAATAAGAACTACCCATTAATTTTCTCAAGATTAAAGATCTGTTTGGAAAACTCTCAAAACTTGGAGATATTTGCTCACATCACGTGTGTAGTCTGAGATAGCCCAGCAGATATAAATAAAAGCCTCTTAGAACAGTGGACACAGAAGCATAATTCAAAAATAGCACAGCACCAAACATTTGCGTATGCTAAATGTCACTTTGAAACATGGAGTGTGTAGGGGAATGATTTGTGAGTGCAGCATGAAAACAATGACTTTATTGCTGCAGAAAACTGCCTTAGCTTCAGAAATTACTGTATTTTCACAAGGTTTCAGTGGATGTAACCCAAGCAGCAAAAAGCATCAGAGCAACTGGCACTATACAATGAAAAAAGAGTGTTTCCATCTTTAAGTGCATTCCATAACACACCCAGACTATTTTTATTAAAACTACATCTTCATCCTAGAGGCCACTTGTAGGAGGGTATGACCCAAATAAAAAACCACACCTGTGACCTTTCTGTGCTGCTGTTCAGGTTTGTGGATGGTGTTTGTGCCATATCACAAGTGACGTGAGGAGGGGCAGTACTGGTATAAAACCAAACCTGTTTTAATATCATGTGGAATTTGTCTGAGGAGCAGTGGGCTGCAAGCAGCTGATTCAACTGTTTGGGTAGATCCAGTCGGATTCCGTGTGGCACAAAATATAAGGTGGGAGGAGAAAACTGAACCCTACCTCCAGCATCCTTGCATCCTCCACCCCTGGGTCCTTTGGTATAGGCTCAGGCCTGTTTCAGTTTGCATCCAGCTGCCAGAGCCCTCCTTCAGGCCATGTTTTTTCACCTTAAAACCAGCTGGCAAACTGCAAACACAGTAATTGCAGGGCTAAAGCTGCAGAGATGCTCCTTTGTGCAGGGTGGCAGAGTTCTAATAGCCAGAGACTCTCCCGAAATGAGGGAAGTTTTGGGCACTACCAAAGCCATATTTGCTGGAGTGTCTTTGTGCTCCCAGCTTGGCACGGAGCAGCGTCCCTGAAGGATGCCAGGGCTGGAGCCTTTCCCCTGGCTTGCCTGTGCACTGCAAACAAGAGCACAGTGTTTACTTCACTCACTGCCGGTCACCACAGGGAGAGTTAAACACAGAAAGTGCCAGAGCTGCTGAGTTCCACATAAAACAGCAGGGAGAGGATGGGAGGCTGCAGAGGAAGCAGCAATTGGAAGTGGGATGGCCCAAAGCAGCCCAGATAAAGCTTCCTGAGGTGGAGTCACTCAGTGATACCCAAGGGCAGGAGCACCCCACCTCTGATTTCCTCCACAAGAATAAATTTTTTACAGTGATGGGTTGGTAAATCCCATTAACTCTTTCAGGCTTAGGAATTTTTCTTACTTTTAAGCCTTCTAAAACCTATGGCACATTTCCTACTTAAAAAGATGCAGCTATCTTAATTCATTAATTAATGAATTTTTATGAGCACTGTTAGGGGCTGACCTTACAGCACAGAAATTCAAGTAGGTTCTGGTTTGCATCTAGAAAATCTGCGTGTTCCAGGCTTCTGTTCCCTTCTTTATTTAAGTTATAAATCAGTCAGAAGACACAAAAGAAAGAAAGTCGTTCTGAACTGCATGGGCCTTTTAAAGTGGATCCTGTTCTAGTTTATGATAATTTAAATGTTCTTTGGGAACTGAATTTGAATTTGGGGTCAAACCTTTGCCTTTGGGTCACATCTTTGCCAGGGTGTCTATGTCAAATTGGCACCCATTAAAAAGACTGGTCTTGCAATGCAAAGGGAAGCAGAGAGAGCACAATTAATTAGTTTCACTTCAGACTCTTGAATTTCCTGGCCCGACGTACAAAGTTAAGATACTGAATGGCTCTACCCAGCCCACTTCTTTCTCATTTTAGTGGCACCAAAGGAAGCACAGTGGTGTAGGCAGTAAAATAAGAAAATATTTTAGTGGCTGAATTCTCCAAGGCAGTTTTCAAAATTCAGAAAGGTTCTGTTTTCTCCTTGACCAAGCACAGTTACAGAATCATCTCCTTCAAAGGGAGCTTCATTTTAAGTTTTTTAAGATTTGTCCAAGTTATTCTCTGCCCCTCTCCCCCATAACAAGGGTGTTGATCACTTTGCTTAGCAGGAAACACGAGTTACAAATTTGGTTTCTCAGACTGATGCTTTCCAAGGATCTGTGTCAACTCTCTTGTTCATTTTTTCAGAGGGGTTCACAGAGAATTCCACGAACAAAGAATATCATCATTATTTGAGCTCTTATCCTGGATATCTGCTGAGCCTCCCACCATGAGATGAGATCAGAGTTTCCCCCTTTTATCACTCATGGACAAATTCCTGCCAAATAAATGCTCCTAGATCTGGGTAAGTGCTCAGGGCCAGCACAGCAATCAATGCAAGGTGCCTCTAATTTTCCTTGTAAACACCTCATCAGATGTTCCAGCAGCTGTGCTGAAATGCCCTGACCATGGAGATAATAGTTTTATCAGAGGGAGGATATGGTTCCATCTGCTTCTGTCAGGACGATTTACAGAACTGGAAATGCTTCTGTGCTTTCATTTTTCCTCCCAGTGACCACCACACCTCTTAATGAAATGTACATTTCTGGGCAAATTTTCCCCATTGTTTAAGGTTAATGAAACAGCAGGAAAACAAAGTTACTCTGTCGTATTTGAAGCAAATCAGGAAGATCCATTACTCCAAACAGAATTCATTACCTTTTTCCATCAGTAAGGCGAAGGCTGGGATTTATCCTATCCCTCTGATATAATGAGACAAGAGTTACCAGAAGGAGTTTTCAAAAAATAAACCAGTGAACTCAGAAGAGAAATCTGTGTCCTTGATAGCACTTATTTCCTTATTAATGGAAACAGATTCTGGCACCTGTCTCAAGGGTTATGGTGGCAAAATACTGCTAAAAATTGTGCAACACCGGGCAATGAGAATTTAGAATTTTGTATAGAAAAAATAGGTTGGCCAAGCAAATCTACCTGTAAACCACTAGATAAAAACACTAGATAAAGCACTAGATGAGTTAACTGTCAAATTCAGAATTCTCTCTGTCATGTGGTTTCCATGTTCTGTTAAATCTCTTCTGAAATCTGGGAATGCAAACTTGGACTACAAAATACCCTCAAGCTGCACCAGGGGAGGTTCAACGTTGGACATGAGGGAGATTTTCTTCGCTGAAAGGGTGGTTAAGCATCGGAAGGGACTGCCCAGGGCAGTGGTGGAGTCACATCCCTGGAAGTGTGTAAGAAACCACTGGATGTGGGACTCAGTGCTCTGGTTTAGTTGATGTGGTGGTGTTTGGTCAAAAGGTGGACTCGATGATATTGGAGATCTTTTTCTGCCTTAATGATTCTGTGGTAGGTGGTCCTCATGCTCTCAGTGTTAATTACTGTTTATTAATGTCTTTTTTGAAATATTGCTGATTTTTGAAACCAAAAGAAACCACTTATTCTATAAAGACTTAAGTTACTGAAGTAGACCCAGTCCCTTGCTTGGAAAGTGTCCTTTGCTGTGGCTGATGTCATCAACTCTACCCAAACCACTGCAATTTCAGTGGAAATGTGTTTCTCTAGATTCCTGTGAACTTTTTCTTCTATATACAGATATTTTTTCACCAGTTATTCACCAAAGTCAATGGTCATGGGGAAATATTTACACATTTGTCATCAGTCAAGGTGAAGAGTCCAACAACGCTGCATTTACTACTGGTTTTTACTACCAGAATTTTCTTCTGATGTAACATCGGGTCACACCCTTATCACTGCCTGTTCCCCTGTTATGGAATGTCTTTCGGAGAATGGGCTGACAAATCCTTAATAAAATCTATCTGTGTGGGCATAAAATACATATGGATGGAGACAGAATGCTGCACACGGAGAGTTATTCCAGCCATATTAAGGGGAAATATAACATATTTAACGTTATTTTCTATCCTCTCCAATATTCCTTCGAAGGGACCATTTTCCACAACAGGAAAATACTACAGAGAATGGATTTTGCTGTGAAAATTTCGGCTGGTGCATCATGTATATTTATCTGCCATTCAGTATTTTCTGGTAATGTCCTAAGGCGTTTTAGTGATTGGTCACTTTTTTCTCCCTTATTGTGAAACATCCAGAGAGGTTCTATATCGGAAAAAGAATTTGGATGGGATGGGCAACAATTATGTCCCATTATGGGCTGCGCTCCATAATAGAGATTAATCTGCAGTGGGAGGATGCCTGGTGTGAATTCATTAGATTCTCTCTGCTAGCTGGGAATGGAATTCAAATAAAAATAACAATAACTCTCCTTTCCACCCTCCCCCAGTGCATTTCAGTGCTCGCTGAGTAGCTCTCTAGGGATATCTGCATTTCCCTGTGTTTCACTAGGTTAAAGAAGCATTAAATCAGGTTTTTTTTGAGGATTGTTTGTGGAATGGGAGTGACAGAAAGGACAGGTAAAACACAAAAAAAGAAGAATTATGAATGTGGCAAGCAGCCCTCACAGTTCCAGATTTGATTTGCTTTTGCTTGATTAGTATCTGTTCTAAGTGGATTTTATGCAAAATGAAACTGGGGGGAGGTGAACCCAACTTCTTGAATGTTGTGAAGAGAAGAAATCACATTTCCAGCATCAGCAAGCAGGACTTGGTCAGTCATGCCTTGTGCTGTACCCGCTTAAATATTCTCGTCTCAGTCTAGTTTGAAAGTTGTAGATAAACTGCCCTTCAACACCCAGAAATCCCAGTAAGTCTTCAGCTGATGTCATCCTTTTAAAAACTAAATAAGGGAATCTAAAAATCCAGTATCAGCAGTATTATTTTGAATATTAAACTTGCAGCTGGGTACAGTCCACTTAACTTCCCTGAAATAATTCACGCTGCTTCCAAACCTATTTATAAGCCAACTGTTTCAGCTATTAAGTGCAACAGTTTTTCTTTGCTTATTTCAGCTGGAATTACTGGGTTTTATTTAAAAAAACCCAAAGAAACCACCAAGCCACTGCCTTAAAGCACGCTCTTCTGCTTTCTTTGGATTTGTAAAAGATTGCTGTCGTAAGAGACAGCAGGTTCAAAAAGGCAAAGAGATTGTTTTTCATCAGCATCGTGACAGTTGTTAGGAAAAAGAAAAAAATCCGCAGGGGAGATTTATGGAAAAGAAGAAAAGGCCAATTTTATCAGTGAATTTTGTTTACAGGCTGATAAACAGAGCTGCTATCTGGCCACTGGAATCTCTCCCTGGGTTCGGTGGAGATTGAGCACATTTCCAGTGCCTGAGCAGATCCTGGAGGGCTGCACGTAAACGGGGTCACGTACACAGGGAACCGCTCCCGCTTTTCCCTCAGGCACGGAGCCTGAGGCTGGCACAGAGGCTTGAAATAAAGAAGGCAAACTCCAAGGCTGCAAACTGCATCAGCTCTGGGTCTTTCAGCACACCTCATCTCAAACTGTAACATAATTCCTCTTCTATTGTACAGTACCACACAGCTTTTAAAAATATTAAGAAAATTATTCAGAGGTCTTGGAAAGAAACACTCCCTATGTGTAGCATTGAGCTCCTTTTTGATTTTGGTTCTCGTAGGGTTTTAATGCTTCCCAGCAATGGTCTCTTTTCAAGGTTGAATTCAAAGTTACACTCAAGTTGGTATCTTAGCTGATTCTCCCACTGTGGCTTTGTTATCTAAGTGCCCTGCACAGCAGCAGCAAAGGCAGCAGCGAGTGATATAATCCAGGTGTGCTCTCTGGATAAGAATAAATGGGAATCTGCTCAGTGTAGAGGAACTGTTCCCTTTCAGGGTTTAAATTGAAACATGTTAAATAAGCACAAAATTAACTGGGGAAAAAAAAGATCTGGGATACAACTTTTTAGGTACCCTCAGAAATTTTAATATAAATGTGGCTGTATAAAAGTATTTTAAAGTGTTGTGCAGTTGGAAAGCCTTTGCATCATCAGGCATGGAGAGATAAACCAGCAGCAGCGGGAAAATTTAGTGTCAACAGCAGCCACTTGCAACATTTTCACTCATGTTAGGATTGTACTGACTCAGTGCATGCTTGGTGTCACTGGTTAAAATCACTTCTGTGCTTTATGGTATATATTTTTTTCCTTTCTTTCTTATCTTGTGTTTTGCTGGGACTAATGAGAACCATGTCTTTTGAGTTAGTGTGTAAGTAGTGTTTACAGCAGTGAAAGAAATCTTTAATCCTTATTTTTTCCCAAGTTTCTTTTTAACCCGGGTCACTAAGGTGCCTTCCTGATCCCATCAAATAAAACCACTTCCCAGCCTTTTCTCTTCTCCCCCTCATATGTAACGAGTCTTGCATATACAAGTTTATAAATACTTAAATATATGCATACGTGGATACAAAAATACACCAACAGGAGCTGTGCAAGAGCAGTGGCTGTTATTGATTCATGCCCAACACCTGAGCTCCTGGAGCTAGTGCAGCTTTCTTAGATGTGTATAAAAGGCAGGACACCCCAGTACTACTGTAATTAACTGTAATTAACAGAAGGTGATGGCTGCTGTAGTGGGAGGAGGGTGGGAGCAAACCAGCACCTTGTGGTTTGGAGAGTCTCTGTGGGAGCATTAACTGGGGAGTAGTTCCTGAATTATTTTACATTTAGCCTCTTGTCCTCTATTAAACAGCACACATAAATCCCATTATCTTCTCTCTGGTTGCGTCAGGGAACTCCAGTAACTCAAGACACAATGCACTAAACTTCAATAAGCAGAGAAAACATTTGTTATCTTCGATGGAATAACGTCCTATCACCAACTTCCACTTCCATGGTATTCCCTTCTAATCTTGCACCTGATCGTGAAAGGATCATTGAAGAAGCAAGGAAAATCAAGAGCTCTCAAATTCATATCTGCTTTGTATGAAGTGTGTAAAAAAATCATCCAAAGCTTTTTCATACCTGTGATATTTCTCTTTCTCCTTCTGTGTTCTGTTCCTTTTCTAATGGGGTTAACTCATGGTGGTGCTTACGCTTGAGCTCAGATTAGAATTTCAGGATATTCCCAAGTGCTGAGGAAAGTCTATATTTACTAAATTGAAGCTTGAATGACAAGAATTTTATGATGTCATCATCCTAAAATGCATCAACAGCAACGTGCACTGTGCATTAAAAACCTGCAGAGAATTAGGATGTGTGAACTGTTTAGGAAATAGTTTAATCAACAACCAAATGTTGTTGTCCTTTGTTAGCTACATTATTGGTTTTGACAGTGTAACTCTTATTTATTTTTTATTATTTAAGAGCAAATGGCCAAATGATGGAAATTGTTTTCCCTTGGATCTGCACACACCTTGCTACTGTTCTTCATCCTCCACATCTCCCCCTGTTTTTTTTACCCCTAAAATTTATTTTCTGGTGTGTGAGGAATTGCTTCACTGAAATAATCCTTTCTGCTTGTATCTAGAAGTGGAACTAAATGCAAAAACAAGATTGTAGGTGTTACTCTCACAGAAAACAGGTGAGTGTGGGGATTAGGAAGTGGCTTTTATTAGGACTTTAAACAAGAACCCTTTCCCTAAGGCACTAAGAAGTTCCCCAGTAAAGAGAATCCAGATCAGAGCACTTTGCAGTAGAACAAGGAGAATAACCTTGCAGATATAAGTGTTGAACATAAAGAGAACTTGCTGCAGGAAATAAATGATTATATGTGTTAGGTTGCTGCAGCTGCAACCAACAATTTGCAGAAACCACCAGTGATTATTTTTGTCCTTAATTTTCATTTCCAGCAGGTGCCTCCTTCAGGTAACGGTGAGGGGCTGCTAAAGGACAGGTGATAAAAGACCTCCAGGTCTCTTAAAATTAAACAGACATTCCTGAAGCTTAAAATATCATTTAACTGTGCATGCACAATTTTATTTAGAAGTAGAGAGGAGATCTTGTCAGGATCTCCTTTGCTACAATTAGATAGCCAAGCTAATACTGCTAATTATTGATGATTTGAGGCCTGATCAAGAGATTGGCTTTGAGGTAATAAAACCAATAGAATTTTGTTAAGTATCTGTTTGATAGCCCACCACATATGATGGGTGTGTATTTCCCACACCTTAAATATTGTATTTTCCCCAGGAGAGCCCAGTGTCAAAATATCCCATTAAAAACCAACCAAACAAAATAACAAACTCACATCATTCCCCCAAAAAACCCCTCAGCCATGAAAAGTTTAAGCCTGGTCTGACAAATGCAAAGTCCAGGGCAAGCCTATGGGAGAAAACCCAGAGATTTCAGGGCAGGTCATGGGAAATGTCACCTATCTTGACCTTGATTATAATCATTAATAATTGTTACAAGGCTCATGTTGTTTTTAAGGAATGCAGTAATAAAATTTCAGCTCCCTGGAACCAAATATTGCATTTAATGTGAGAAGGCTCTTTCCTTGGAAACTGTGCTGCTTGCATAGTAAATAGGGCTTGTCATCTTTAGTTTCTGCACTAAACATGACTGCAATGTTTAATATTGTTACTAAATAGAACATAAAAGTAACCTTCTTCTTCAGAAAAAAAAAAAAGTTCTTGATTATATAATAGGTTTCCTTTTTTAAGGAAGTAATTTTCCTTGTTACTTTACATTATTATGAATATTGTCAATTTTTACGAGTTCAAGCACCCAAAATACATTTGAATGGTTGCAGCTTTCAGCTGAGAGCAGCACCATGGTATGTGACAGCCAGCAGGAACTCTTCCAAACATTCTGTCCTTGCTATACCAGGCCAGATCTGAATTCCACTGAATTCCTTTGAGACCTCCCAAATGCCCACGAATGCTGTTTTTCTGAACTCAGTTCTTACAATTTCTTTTTGAAGTCCACCCATGTTGGGTAGTTAGGGTGGCAGATGGGTTTGCAGAATGCTATCTAATGAGGGCTCAGAAAATCTGTATATTCTTTAAGTCCTCCTACAAATAAGAAGCTTATACAGAATTATACATCCCTACCCTAGAAGGGTGATCAATCCCTTATAGCTTCCACATGTGCTTTTTTCACCAGGAGGTTTAGATGGGACTGGTTTTCTGTAGGCAAAATGCACCTGTGAATTTTTCTGTTCCTCATTATCACATCCCAGACCAGAAGTGATTACCTGACTTGTGTCATTCTCCAACTTTTAATCTGAGTCTTAATTTCCAGTCCCAGCTGGAATTCCATTTTCCCATGCCATGTGCTCACATCCTACAACTCTTCCCCAACAGAGCGGAAGAGTAGTGGTCAGAGGTTAAATTCTCTTTAAAACAAAGCATAGGGTTGGACTTGATTTTAGAGGCCTTTCCCAACCTAATTCTGTGATCTTTCTAATCTGATTCTATGATTCTATAACTCCTTCCAAAAAATCGTTTATGAGGAGCAATAAAAAGCAAACCAGACTTTAAGGCTGATCCCTCCTGGATCTGAGGAGACCTATGGAAACAGACCACACTTCCAAAATAAATGCACCTCTTTCTGTCTCCCACTTCCAAATCTTCCTTAGACAGTTTCTGAAGGATGATTCTCTCCTGCTTTGAAGAGAATTCTAACAGGTCATTACTGAACACACTCACTGAAACTGGGATTCCTGCTTCCTAAAGCCCATGGTTCTGTTCCCTGTTTCAAGTGCAATTTGCTATCCTGTTCAGGGATCCTCTTCTCTTTTTTGTGTCAGTGTCGTGTTTTTGTTTAGTTGTTTGCTTTGGTTTGTGGCTTTCAGTTTGGTTTGTTTTTTCCATGCCATAGTAAGACAGCGCTGTCATTTTTGTAACCTTTATAAATGTTTCCCTTTTTTGAATGTTTCCATTTATAAATACCATCTCTGCTGTAGCATCTGTGATGTGATTTCAAACTAATCCAAGTCGCTGCGTGATCTCCAGACACTTTAGCGATAAAAATGAGGCCTTGGGAACTTCTGTTGCAACTCAAAAGCAGCTCAGCTGAGTATCAGCACGATCTGAGTGTTGACACAAGGCTTTTTTTTTTTCTTTAAATGCCCTGGAATGTACTTCTTGAGGGCTTCTGCAACTGAATTACATTAGAGCCTCCCACCTCCACTTTTACTCACTGATAAAAAATTGGCTGTTGAGCATTTCTGGGGGGAGATGAAATGGAAATGTTGTTATTGATTTATGGGTACTGTCTTCATTTACTTGGCTGTGTTAAATTGAAGAGTTGTTTATTGGTCCCTGGGTTCCATTAATCAGCATTCCTCCTTCTCACACCCGTGGAGGGCCCTGTGCCTACAAAGCCCTTGTTTTAAACTTGTGCAACTCAGGGGGCCTCAGGAGAATCATAAAACCATCCTGGTTTGTGATTCTCTCCAGAAGGAAGGCCAAAGTACAACTGTCATTTGCGTCTGGGTAATCAAAAACCAAATAGTGGCATTTTCTGTATTTTTATGATGGTAGCCATCTGTCTGTATTGTTCAATACAGACCTTTAGGAGTAATATTTGCAAATTCAAGGATTCTGCAGGAAACAATGACAGGAAGAAGGGAATCTCTCAAGGAAAACTATCCTTCAGCTGCAAAGCCATGAGCTCATGACATTAATTTTCAATTACCAATACATAGATTGGCATGAAAATCATGATCCTATCCATTTTTTCCCCCCAGTTTTCCCCTTACCCTGGTTGATTTGCTCTTGCTCAGTGTGAGGGCTCAAGATGCACGTGGCAGAGGGACTCTTGACCTCCTGAGCAGCCTGGTTCGTTCCTGCTCTCGAGCAGCCTGTTAAAATCAGCTCAGACGAGTGGCAGTCGGGCTGAGAGAGGCACTGCAGAGGAGCCACTGCCACTGCCAAAATATTTGCAAGAAGCCAAGATGAAAACCGGGTGGCAAAGGACTTCTCGAGCTGGAGAAAGATGATTTTAACCTCAATCTATTTGTCATGGCTCATAAAAGTGGGATCAGTGTCGAGAATCTGCTACTGGCAGGGAGAAGGCAAAGGGACGAGATTTTAATTACAAACATGTTTATTAATGTGTACAGGGACATGATAGGGAGAGTTTTCATTTCTAACACATGTGCATTATTAATCATGAGTGATCCTAAGGTTACCAATGGGAATCTGCCTGCAGGCAGAGGGCAGAAGAGATGATTTTTATTAAATACATCGAGCCAATTTCTGTCCTCTGACATAAGCACACAGATTCCCTGGAACTCCGTGGGAGGCCTACACTTGCACTGCAAGGCATCATTTTAATCCATACTCAGTAATCATAATTAAAAATTAAATTCAAGGCAGGGTTGAGGAATATGTGGCTGAGATGGGATTAGGGCCAAGGTAGTCTGCTTTGTCAGTATCCATTTCCTAAGGTGCCTTGTGAGGTGCGTCTTGATGAAAAATTAGAGTGTTCAATTTAGTTATTTTTAATCCTGTAAGGATAATATGAACAGCCTCAACCTAAATTCCGAAGTGTTTGACATCTGCGATTGAAATCCACTTAGAAACTTTAAATATGTGTATTTTAAACATTCTGTACAGCTGCAATGATTTCATAACTTCAAGTGACAGCATTTTTGATGATAGGGATGCAACACATCTGAGTCATCTATGAGATTTCAGAGGTAATAGAAGCTCTTCCTAAAGTTTCACTATGAAAAATTCAGGAGATGGTTATGCTAATATACATACATATATATATATATATATATGACATTTGGAACATGGTGCTGTTTACACTGGACTTACCTTCACAGGCTTATAAATTGAAAAGACAAAAGTATTTAGTATAGTTTGATTTGAAAACTGAAATCAATTAGACTTTCACATGAAAGGTTGGACATCAGGAAGAACTTCTTTATTGCAAGGGTGGTTAAGCATTGGCAGGGGCCGCCCAGGGAGGTTTGGAGTCCCCATCCCTGGAGGTGTCCGAGGAAGGCCTGGATGTGGCACTCCATGGTTTAGTGACAAGGTGGGGATTGGGCACAGGTTGGACTCTGTGATCTCGGAGATCTTTTCCAAGCTGGGTGATTCTGTGAAGATCTGGAGAAGAGCTCTTAACCATTAAAAAAAGATGAATTCATGACTCGCCATATAGAAATAAGACTGGAATTATTTTATATAAATCCTCTTTAAAGCAAATATTTAGATGAGATTGCAACAAAGAGTTGAAAAAATGGTGTAAGTTTAATTTAATAAACAATAAATTTATTAACAATTAACATTGAAGAATATTGCACATTGCCACCAAGGCACGCTTCTTCAGCCTACCCTGACTCAAGCCTGACTGTGTGTCTGATACACAATTAACATCTAAATGATTATTCCAGAAAGTTTTCCTTTGGAAGCAGAAGGATATTCTTGGAAACTTGTTGATGTATTTGAATATCAGAAATGGTGGGTTCTGCTGCTATAAATATTTATTGTTTAACTTCATTGATGTTTTGCTCAGCAAACCTGGGTGGTTGAAGCTGGGCACACTCGTGCCTGTGTGGTGAGCAGGGTCCAAGCAATGCAAAGGCAGAAGCAGAAATGTATAAAATTGAAAATGGAAATAAAATGGAAAACGTGCTTTGGGAACTACTGATGGCTAAATGAAGCAAGAGGAGACTTTTAAAAGAAGAGGATGTTAAAAAAGAAGTGGATGGAGGAAAGGGGCATTTGCTGGGTAAGCACAGAGAGGTCCCTGACCATAACAACATTAAAAATCACCAAACTCATCCTTATATTCAACAGGAGGGTAAAACAAGAACACTCACATTTTTGAATCTTGTCCTTTCTTCATGTTTTCATGCTCATGCTGTCACCATTTTGTCTAAAAATCCTGGTCACACCCTTTCTATCCCAGTAATAAATTATTCCAGTAAAATCGAGGGGCTGGATATGACCAGGATAAAAAAGCGACTGGGCCAGTTTGTTTCTCAAGCAGTTCACTGCAACGTGAGCGTGGCTGTGTCAGAGAGAGCAGGAAAGTTTCTCAGCTGGAATCTTTATAAGAATCCACCCCCGTCAGTGCTTCCATTAGAAAATTAGTAAACAGATTTTAAAAAATGAGTGGGGACGATAGGTAATTGTGTGTAAGCCTCACAGCCGGTGTAATGTGGCAGAGTCATTTTCCCATTCTGCCCCAGAAAATTATGGGATACGGGCTGAAATCCTGGCTCCACTAAAGTCAGTTCGAAAGCTCCAACTGTAATTCCTGCGTTGTGGAGAGTTACATGAGATCCAGGATTTCCTCAGTGACCAAAAGCCTCAGTCTGGGCTGTTTTGTAAGAATGTGAAGCAGCACAGGAGAAATCGGTGCCATTCTTGCAACTCTTCCAGCCTGAGGTGGCAGCTTTTATTTTCGACTTCCTTGTGCCTGCATTTTTTAATACCACATTTGGAGGCGGAATCTTTAATCTGTCAGATGTTTTCTTTTCATCAGAACAAACCGATGTTTTTAGGAGGATTTCTTTTATTCCTGTGACATGTGTTTTCACTTCCTCTTTGAATTTTGACTTCACCCTTCTCAGCAGGATGAATGATCACCTTGAAAATCCTGATTATACGAAACTATTCCCAAATGCAGACGGGAAGCAGACATCCATCCCTTCAGATTTCAGTTAAAAGCTAGAAATAAATAAATCTATCATTAAATAGAATTATTTCAAGCTATTTCTACTAAAAGAAGAAAAGCTCTGCCACTGTTGAGTCCAGATTGCTGAAGGGCATTTTCTGTGCCTTACATGACCTACTTTTAAACCCACAAATCTTTAAAATGCCAAAAGCAGTGACTTTATCTAAATGCTTTATACTTACGAGGCAATTCAAAAGATTAAAATCTCATCTATTTGCACTAATTTATCCCAATATACAGAATAGACGAAGCATTTGAAAGTATAATTTCTAAAAGCTGTTGTTCTTAATCTTCAAATATGGGATGCTGGAAAATAATTCTGTAATACAGTTAGTTTGCAGTACAATTCATTTTCTTTCATCCTCTGTTAATACAGCTTTTGGACACCTTATCACAGAATGATCTGATCTTTAGGAAAGAACATGAATTACAGCAGCAGCACTCCACTCCCTCGCATGCACAGCATCTCTGTTCAGAGCCAGTTTAAGTGAAGTTTTCCCTTCTTCCACCTCTCTGCAGTGTAAAAAGGTAAAATATATCTTCAGTTTTGTGGGATGAGGCTGGGAATAAGAATGTGACTGCTGATCTCCCTTAAAATAAATATTTTCCATATTTTTTGTCAAAAATAAGAATCCTTAAGAAATCTCTTTTTTATTTTCCTGGCCTTCTATTTAGCTTTCAGCTGTTGCATGTAATTAAAAATCTGCTACCTTCAGATTATTTCTGTATTCTGAATAAACATGAAGGGCAGAATATGGATAGTAATTAGTAATTTTTAATACATTTTTATATATTTTTCGTTACAGCATTGGTCCGCATAACAGTAATTGGACTACATTCCACTGCAAATGGAATGAAAATATTTTCTTTTGAGATTAGATCATTTAGTTATAATAAATGATAGGTTGTTTGTTATTATTGTTATGATAAATAAATTTGGCAAAATTGCATTAAAATGTTTATTTTTTGCTCAGAGAACAATGTGCAGACAGGTAAAACCAGTGTCCACAGGAAATATCTTTGGTCGTAGATAATCTGCAAGGTCAATATAAGCTACTGGAAATAAGACGAGTTAGCACTTTCAACATGAAGGGTAAATATCCACAGTTAAAATAAAAATACCCAAGGAATTATTTTTAAAATAATGTTATTTCTTACAGCATCTACAAATCGCACCTTACTGACTTACAGTCCAAAGTGAAAGGAGTTTTGTTTACTTTTAAAGCCATTAATTAACTATCCTTCTCTTTCCAAGCTAGTTAGGCCAAGACAAAAAAAACCCAAACAAAAAAGCTGTTTTCTGTGGGAACTGAGAATATTAAATTCCAAAGGAAGAAAGGTGAAAGATTAAGAAAGCCAGGACTGAGGGCAGTGATTTGCCATGCTTTGCTGGTGTCTGGGAAACCTGATTTTTGCCCTCCAAGCATCTTGAAAGCAGGTGCTGACTCACCACCCTGATATTTGTTAATCACAGCATCCATCACCAAATATTAGGGACCTCATTACAGGCTGACACTGGGAGACAATGTTTGCTTTGTTAACTTTGGGGTTTGAAACTTGGCTTTGTATTGCATCTAAAAAAAACCCAAACTAACAACTGGGGTTTTGTTATTTTTTTTTTCATGTCCTTGTCTGCCTTAACTGCAGTTTCAGCCACGAATTTTGCATGTCCGAAGTACCTTTCATGTTGCCTGTGCACAGAAACTTCACCTTCCAGAGATGCCAATAATGGAGTTTCCCTCTCATTGTGATAATGAAATATTATTGGAGGGGGAGCAATCAATTTGCACAAATCAAAGTGAAATGCATTGGTTTTGCCAAGATAGAAATGAACACCATACATTTAAGGCTGTTTGAAATTTTTCCTCTGCTTATCTGGAGAAAATAGAAAAAAATCCATGGGTATATTGTCATATGTCTCTTATTTGGTAGGGAGGACTAAGGCTGTTAGACCAGTCCTAAAAATTACATGAAGGTACCGAGAGCTGTAAAACACAACCTTGAAAAAAATAGCTCCTCGTACCCTAAAGTTTTAAGTCACAAATGACTTGCTATTTATACAAACTTTATTTTTATACACAATGAGTTTTATAATATATACAACCCCCAACAGAGTGTTCTATTTGGCTTAAATGTATATTAAGTTGGCAAAAATCCAAGGAGCAAGACATTTTCCTTCTCCAGTGGCGTTCCACTTCTTCTTCCCCTCTGTGAGGTTGTAACATTCCTAAACTATTCATCAACTTTAAAAACAAAGAGTCAGATGTGGGACTTGTGCCCAGCTCCTAAAAATTTATTAGTTTGCTTTCTTCCCAGTACATTTACCTTTTTTTGGTGAAAAACAGACTTGTGGGTGGCAGAATATGTGCAATATTGTGGGTTAGAGACAACAATCAGCTTTATCACAAAATCAGGGTAATTTTTTTTATTTTCTTTTTAGAATAAAGTAGATTTCACACTAGGAAGACTCAGTAGGTTTCAGCTTTTTTTTTTTCCTGGCCTGGTTTCACTAGGTAAGGGGTGTGGTGCTCTCACTTGAAGTTTCCATTGAGTGTGTCCTGTTCTCTCTGGGATCATAAACTTCAAGTTAAAACTGGATTTATTTGTACTTAGGAATATAAATTTTGTATCTATAGCTGCTTATATTTGGTGTCTATTTTTTTCTAAATCTTCACCTAAACCCTTAAAAAAGTCCAGTTTATCCAGCACTTTAAATCTGTTGTTCTTGAATTCCTTTATATTCATTAACAAACCCTTACCCAATGATTCTTACTCTGTATCCTTTACTTATAATAATTTTTGGGTTTTTTTCAAAATCATAATAAAATTTTCATAGAAAAGTATTAAAAGCAATCTTTGTAGGATCTTAAGGGGGTTTTTTTGGTACAGTGATAATTATTTATTTGCAATTTGAATTTTGAAAGCTAATACATAAACAGTGGTAATTCCTTTCAAAATTTGGACTTGAGTTCTCTCGATTTTAAACAGATACATTTTCCTTGTATTTACAGTATGCTTGAATTCCAGATTTTGTCTAAATAGAACTTTATATTCAGCCCTCTCTGTGCAAACCAAAATTCTACATGCTTATTAAGAAAAGTAGATATCGTGTAACCAGCTCATAAATTAAATTAACCTGCAACAACAAAAAACAACCTCAAACCCCAATCTTTTGAGTCTTATTAGCAGCACAGAATTTTGGAAGAGGAGAGGCACTGGGAGAGGCATCAATAATTTATAAAAGCCATTTTTAAAGCAATGAGAAGTGGTAATAATCAGTGAAGAGTAGAAAGCTGATATTGATAATTCAAAAAACCTCATCTACGTGAGAGAATCAGGAAGCAGCACAGTCAGAGAAGGAGGACATGATAAAATGTTGATATGAATGCAATATAATGTTAATTATTCATTTTGGAAACAAAGCAGTGCTGGGAGACTCTAAAAGTGCCGTTGAATTTGTTAAAAACAATTAAAATTAATGAGTACTATTGAGTCTTCATCAGTCATCACAGTTGGCCTGGCATTGTCACAGGTGGAAATTTCTGATGGCTTCCCTCCACAGAAAAACTCCTCCCCAACAATCCACAGTTCTCATTCCCACTCAATATGCAGTGGAAATTCATCTTTCCACTGTGGCTTTATCACTGGTCTACAGGCAGCAAATGGCAGCTGCCTCGCTCGGAATTTTTGTGCTTTCTAGCAATTAATTGAAGAAATTAATTAATCTTAGCCTTCCTTAAAGGTTCAAAGCTTGAAGCACGGCTTGGAATGGTTTCTGAGCCTGTGTTTTGGAAGCACAGGGCCTCTCTCCCTGACCCTGCTCTCTAAGAACTCTCCGTTCCAGGTCAAACGGGAGCAGTTTTCCATTCCTTCAGCATCAATTCCTCCACAGCAGCAGCAATTTCTTCGACTGCCTTCTCTTTTTAAAGCGAAGCAGCCACCAGCTGAATTTTGTCCTGAATCCCGACAGCCTGACACGTTCTAGGAATGCCTGCAAGAGCGAAGCCTTTGGAAGAGAACTCCATGGGCTCTGTAGTTCATGTTTAGACACAATCCATGCCAGGTTGTTCACAAGAAGTTTTGCAGCAACTGAGAAAAAATGAAACTCCCCTCCCTGTCAAACCAATGTAGAGTTTTGCCCCTGCCCACTTTCAATAAGAATCTGATTTCACTCCATTTTTATCAGATTTTTTTGACAGATGGACTGAATAAAATTCATCCTTGCAAACAACATGTGGCTGGCCCCAGGTATTGTCACAATAAAGTCCATTTGTAAAGGGCATTTTTAGGAGCTTTCTGAAGAACAATTAATGTGTTCATATTTTAAAATAAAATATACCTCAAACTCCCTGTTCACTTGAGATGGGGATGAAAAATCAAGTTTTTCATATAGATAATAGATATTTATTGAAATTTTCCAGAAGCTTACTAGTTCATCACAAAATCACGTAGAACTTGAGCAAAATAAAAACCTTAAATTCTTCTTTCTTTCCCTGTTGTGGCAAGGTGTAAACTGTCATTCCATTATATTCTGATTTTGCTCTTGCAAGGGAAGAAAAATTGATGGTTTCTCTTCCTACTGCTGATGGAATTTCCTCAGTGTCTTATTTGTGGTTGCAGGAAGACTCTGTGAAGTATTCTGGTGACCTAAACTTACACGGGCAGACTCTCTGCTTTTATTATTTATATTTTTCTTATTAATATATTTTTCATATGTCAAATATGCAGGAAGAGCAAATCACAAATTTCCTTCCTAGTGTTTCTACAACTAGGAGTAAAGGAAAAAAAACCCATGAGAAACTCCTAGTGTACAAAGAGAGCCAGAAAAAACTTGTGGGGCCCATGCTGGTTTTGAAAACCCCTCTGATTTCTCTCGGTCATCATAGCCTAATTTGGTTGTAAAATTATTTTGTATAATAATGTAAAGACAGTTTATAAATGGGCATTTTTAAAATGGGCAAAATGTGCTGAGTAGGGAGCAAAGCATCACTGTTTGGTTTCCTGTTGTGCAGTTACTTCCATTCATCAGAACTGGAAAATAAGTCTAGACAAAACCCTATTTAATTTTAGAGCATTACTGATTTTCTGCTTGGGCCAGAGAGAACGCGCTGAATTTTCGGACACACTTGTCACATTTTAGGAGAACCTGGCCAATCTATTGTTTTAGGTGGTGATGGCAGGAATCCTGAGTGGCCTTGATTTACAGCTGCATGAAATTTTGGCAGTCTTAGCTACGCTTCGCTGCGAGTCTTGGGATTTATTCAAGCCAGAATTCAAATTTAAACGCGGAACTTATGAATTTTTATGAAAACAAACTGAGAAAACATCAGAGAAGATCCCAGTGCGTTGGGATGGCACGTCAGAGACAGCAAGTCTCATTATTCATTTCCTTTTTTCTCTTCTCCATTCCACACTCGGTACAAACACACCAGGAGACAGCTGCAGTAAATCTTCTCAAGTTTTGCATAATGAAGAGAGTTGAGTCAAAGTTTTATGTTGGTTGAGATAGCCATGAAGCTGATTAAAAAAATTAATTTACTAAAAAAGTTACTATTTCCAGGTCCTAGGTATTTCTCCTTTCCCTTTCCACCTAATTTTTTAATCCCACTTCCCTTTTCTTTGTCACTGTGAAAGAACAGAAGGAGAAAGGAAAAGAGCAAGATAGTCAAACCTAGAAAATCTAGTTAAAAAGTATTTTTTTGCAACAGTTTCAGTCAAGTTGAACTTTCAATTGTCAAATAATTGTCAAATCTCTTCTTGAAAGGCGGGCAAATACATGGGAATAGAACTTCAGGCATAAGGATATTTTGAAACGAACAATAAGAATGTGTTTATAGTGAACCTACAGCATGATGGAGGCATGGGGACAGAAATTTTGGGCCAAATAGAAGAGAATGAAATCCAGGTTGCCAAGGCATAATAGACCTGTTCCTCTGTTTCATGAAATTTGTGGATAGATGGCCTTAAATAATAGCAACTTGAAATACAGGAGTTGAAAATAAGAGTGTTTTTCAGTGTTTCTCTTGGTGGCAGTGAGAAAAGGTGTTAAATTTACTGACCTTGAGTGGATTTCTCTTCTCAACAGCTTCCTTTGGTTTCTGGGTGTTGAAATAAAATGGCATGAGGGTAAGATTCGGCTAGGTCACAGAACTTTGCTTTGTTTTTGCAGGCTTTCAACCAGGGAATTCTGTGAGTCTCAGCTTCCTTGGAGAAGTGTATGGATGGCCCAGGCTCTGGCACCTGCTCCTGTGGGATCCAGCTGGGGATTGAAGGCCAGTCTCAGCCAAGAGGGGAGTTTCTGCGAGACAAAATGATTCATTGAGGCTGATACACCTCTGACATCACAGCCCAGGACTGATGGCCCCGGTTTTCCAGCAGTTCCAGCTGAAATCCTGTCCTGCTGAGCCCACTGGGGCCTCCTGCTCTGAACACCCTTTTCAGAGCATATTTTGCAGCCAGCAGGTCTTTGTCCCAGGGAGAACTGCCAGTCCAAACACCTTTGCTGACCAGGGAGGAAGCCTTCCCTTCCCAAGTGCTCTGAAAAGCAGTTATTATGGAGAGGCAGCAGTCTGGGCAGTTTTACAGGGCTCTGCTGGGACTCCCTGCTCAGTACCTGGCTGTGAGCTGACACCTGAGCTGGGCACACTGCACACAAATCCCTTTGCTGGTGAGCTGGGAGCCCAAACCAATAAAATGTAGCAGTACAGAAGTGAAGAGCTGAACCACCTCAGGAATGACACAGCCTGTGTGTTTCCCAGTGTGTAAAGAACATTCCCATCTCTGTGAATGGCCTTTTCAGACGTCAGCAGGTCAAGGTGTGAAGAAGATGCACATCAAAGCATCAGTGGAACGCTATGAGGAGCGGGTTACTTTTTGGGTGGTATTACACATGTGAAAAACTCATATGGCCACGGATTTGTCAGGAGAAGCAGCACCTGGTTAAAGTTTAAAAAGATCCTTTACCACAGTCTTACAACTTCAGGTGATCACTTGGCTTTCACTGATTTCCTTATGTGTACTTAGAGAGTAATTGTAACAAAAGATGTTGTAGTGTTCTTGGTATTACAACAGAAAGATGATAAAAAGTCTGATCTAAAAAGACAAAAATGCACACACCTGCTTAATATCAGGAAATAAATCCTGGATCTTCCATTTTTATCCAGTTACTGATATAATCAATATCTGTGGTGTTCATATCCTTGCTACTTGGATGTTACTATGACAGAGATACTGGCTCAGGTGGAGGTTGCAGAAGGAAAGCAAAATCAAGGCTGTGATATCTGTACTATTCAGCTGTTTGATCAGTGCAGGCAAATAGAAATTATATTTCCTTGGTCTTAACCCAAAACTGGGAAAATTGATCAGGTATATTCATTGGCACTTTACACCTTGAACCCTCACAAGTGCTCCTTTCCCTTTTGTTTTATTCCATGCAATTTTTCTCATCCTTTCCCAGGTGAAGAGTCTACCCACGTAAAGTGTAATAATGATAATAATGACACTAAAAGTTAATTGGTAAAATTGATGAAAAGAGAAATTTTTTTTAAACTTTTCCAGTATGTATTCAAGCCTTGGATGAGAAGGCATAACAAAATGTTGACAGAGATCTACCTGTTCTAGGACTCACAGCAAGGTTTTTATTTAACCTTGCTTTAATTTATGGGAAAGGGAGGGAGAGCAGGAAAAGGAAGAGAGCAGACTTGACACCTTGGGTCAATTTTGGTTTCTTCAGGGCTGGCCCAACAAAGCAATAAATGTTGACATTTTCAGTGGGGAAAAAATAGTCTTCTGTGTAAGTGGAAGACAAGTGGGAGGAAATGAAAGCTAAAAAATTTTTAAAAAGTACTTGGAATACTCTCATGGGACTGAAGGAATTGAAAGAAGCCATTCAGGTAGCTAAGGATGTGGATTTAGAGGAGCTGCCTTCTGTTTGTGAACTCTTACCTGGCTACAAACCCACTAAAGAAAACAAAATAAAAATGAATATTAAACAATAATTTGAGTTGCCACATAATAGGCACATCCACAAGTAATGTCAGCTTTTACAGACCAAAAAGAGTGTGCAGTACAAAAAGCTACACATCTGCTGGCCAGTGGGACACCACTGATCTTCTGAGAGGGATGAGCCTGTTCAGCCCTAAAGCAGAAAAACTCCCAATTACTTTTCAGAAATATTTTGGGGTTATAAAATTGCATCCATCACCTGTTTATCCCTAGATTTTCAGTGCCATCCTTTATTTCAAACATTCAATTTCAAAACACATTGGCATAAATAGGACCTAGTCCTTCGTGTCTCTGGGAGTGTCTCCCAGCAGCAGCAGCCTCATTTAGGGCTCCTCAGAACTGCTCTGCCACGCCCTCCTCACACCCCTGAAATGGCACTGCTGGCTCTGTGCCACCACTCAGCTGGAACCATTGCTCAGGAAGCTCTTGCAGCTAACAGAGGTTCAAGCAGGTGCTTACATCCCTTATTTACTCGTTAATTAAATGTGAGCTGACAGCAACAACCTGACAGAAGACATGGCAGTAAGCACTCTCCCAAATCCTGATCAGGAGGAGGACAGGGCTGAAGTTATATGAGAAGTATTAGTCTCCAGAGACAAATTTTAATATCTATTCCTAAGGAACATACAATTCCATGAAGACATTATCTGGAACAAACAAGACCAGATGAGGTTTGTGGTGAAGAGAAGAGAGGTTTGAAGCTTAATCTGCAGGGAATTGGTGATTTTTGATGTCAGGAGAGGCCTCCTTGTGCTGTGCTGCATTTCATGACTCAGCTGTCATTTATAATTTCAGTATTTAGCCATTTGTGTGTATCCAGCCTTCCTGCTAAACTCCATTCTGGAATTGCCCTGTTCTTTAGGGAAAGGAGCTGAGGACCTACCAGGCATCCCAGTCACTGGCTCTCCAAAGCACAGGAGTTAAATTGCATCACCTGAGATTGAGACAGGCTTGAGACAACCTTGTCTTCGGTCAGCAGAAGAATGTCACCGATTTTAATATTCCCTGGAACTGTTCCTTCTCCCACAGTTTGGGCTTTGAAACAAATAAACGCCGTTGGAGCACTGGATTTACTCTAAGCTGTAAAATTGGCCTTAAATACATTTGAGGTTAACCATCTGTTAATGACATCAAATGAAAGATGGAGCGAGTCAAATAAATGTAAGTGATAGCTCTTGGAAGCCTTTCACCTGCCTGTAACCACGACAAGAAAGTGAAAATTCTCAAGACCATTTTTGGTTTCTGCATATGAATTAGTTGGCTTTAATTGAAATCCTCCAGAACTTGATTTTAGCATAGTTCCCTGCTTTTACCTTGAGTTTATTAAATTTTTATGTCTCCCATATTCTATGCATTTAGTTTTCCAGTAAATGACTACAGCACAGTGGTTTCCCAGCAGTGAGGTAATACTACAGAAATAGTCCAGGCTGAGCATGCTTCAAAGTGTTCCATTTTTGCCTTTGTTTCTTGCTTTTTCTTCTTTTTTTTTTTATTCCTGCAGAAAATGGTTCCAGACTGTTTAAAGTTTTTATAACAGGAAATGTATACAGAGCTTTGCTGTTTATAAACAGCACTAACTGTACCAGTGATCCAGCGCCTCACTCCCTGGGTGCAGAACCATCCTGCAGATTTTAAATATAATCAGGCTGTTTGACTAAGATCTTTCTCTTTCTGGTCTTCATTTTAAATGAAGGCCTCGATAAAAGCTAATTGTTTGAAAGTCCCTAACAAGACAAAAGCCAGTGCAGTGATATCTTTCTCAACAAAAAAAAGAATCCACTGAGAAAGCTCAGGGCTTTCTGTTTATTTGTAAAGTGGCAGCAAACATTTGTGGTGATGCTTAGTGCAGGACTATGTGGATAAATTAAGCTGGAGGAGTAACACAGCTTTATTTTGCCAGAACTCCAGTTCACTTTTTGTGTCTCTAACTAATGGACAGCAGTTATCAGCTCTTTATATCAATAGAATAGAATTGTCTCCGTATTTTAAGGAGAAAGGAGATTCACTGCCTGTTTTCATCCATGCCCTCTCCTCCTCTGAGAGCCACCTGGCTTCTCTACCTCTTCTATCAGACCCCTTTTCCTTTTGGAAAGGATTGAGTAAATAGTTAATGCATTTATGGTATAAAATTGTGAACTGAGTGCTGTTTATTGTCCCATTCTCTGGGATGGGCAGGGGCAGTCCCACCCAATGCCAAGAAAATGCCTTCTTTGGCTCCAGGCTTTATTGGGAACCATTCTGGAGCCAAGGACATTTTGAGGCCTAGATCCAAGTCTGTGTGGAGAAGGCAGTGCGTAATATTTTGTGAAAGATGGAAACTTAACAGTTGAATTCATTTAATAATTATTTTGTGCATACACCTTGTCAATGTATTAGGCCTCATTTTCATTTCAAAATTACCCCAACAGAAGTGAGAGGCAAGCTTTGGAAATATTGCAACTGACCTTAAATTCAATTCCTGAAAAAAAAATCTGTGATGCCAGTTACCAGCTTGTGCCATATTTATTGTAATTCTGCTTTGCCCAGCCCGTCCTCATTTTCCAAATGTATTTGAATCCAAAAAAAAAAGCCAAATTTCACCCAAAAAAGAGAAGTAAAGGATCTCTTTGCTGAGTCTGCTGGTAAGGACACATCATGCTGTAAAACAGCTTTCCTGTAGTTTTCTTTTTTAAATGTTTTCTGGAAATAGTGTATTTAGAATAGAAGTGGACTTGTTCNTTGTTTGTTTGTGTGTGTGTTGTTTGCAGAAAAGAACTCACGTCAGTAAATGTGGTTGCACCAGTTTGTATCCAGGTTATCCAAGCTTCAAATCCATGCCCATGAGCGTAAAACATAGGCATAGTGTTATTGTTTAAATCATGTTATTTTATTCAGTTAAAAAAAAATAATTATTTCTAGGAAAAACTTAACATAAAAAGAACTGTATTCCTGTACACCAGGAAAATAACTGGCAAGGAGAAAATTGCAGGCTGACATTTAAAGAACTTGGGTGAGTTCGTAAAAAAAATATAACAAAACTGATTTTTATAAAGATGCCAAATTGTCAAAAAAATAAGCAGTTCTAGTCAAATACGGTTATGTCAGCATTTCCATTTTGTCTTTCTGGGTTTTGTAGGTCATATGTAAAGGCTCACTCACCATTAAAATGAGTTTGGGCTCTTTATCACATGTAATGAAAAGGAATTGTCCTTGGTTCAGACATTTTTAAGGCATCATACCCTAAATATCACTTCAGTGAATCCCAAGGAAGATCTGATCTGTGGATTGGCAAAACAAGAGNTTTTTTTTTTTTAATGGGGAAACCAAATATATGTAATAAGAAAAGAGCTGACATGCAAATCTCAGTATTAGGTGAGTCTCTTGGTGATAAGTAAAAAGATTTTAATATTGCTTTTCTGCACTGCTATGTTTTCTGTATTATTGTGAGTTTAAATTCATGTTAAGTTTTGAGCATTGTACCATGAAATGGGATGAAAAATCTGTGTTTGTTTCTCCCTGGGAATCAAACGGCCTTGGTTTTGGTGTGCCTAATCCAAAGCAGAAGTGATGAAAATGACTTCTGGATTGAGCTTATTTGCTGAACTTCCTTATTTGTAACTGACAATAATTCAGATCTGGAAATCTGATCCTGACTCACCCATCTGGCTTTTTATTTGTAGAAATATAGGTCAGTACAGTTGTAACACAGTGAATCATGCAAGTATTTTTATCTGCAAGTATAAACCATATATACATTACATGTTATTCCCAGGCCTCCTTTCCTGCCTTCTGGGGTTTTTTTGGGAGGAATGTCGTGTGTTTGCATTCCTGTGTTTGAATCTGGTGATGTCCCAACCTGGATTTTTCTGCAAGTGTTCCAGTAGATTTTGTATTCCTGTTAATCAAGTGCACCTGGCAGTGCATCCCCTCACCGTGTAGGAGTGACCCTAAAGGAGGGAAAACATCTTTGTCATATGACAACCATTACAAAATCTTAAAATATTTCCTGTCTGTCTTCGAGATAAACACCACGCATATTTCAAAAATCTGTTGATGGAATGAAAGTAATGCCACCTCATGCTGAACCCTACTCTCCTTTTCATTGTATATTTAATTTCTCTTAGGTACTTTCTGACCATTTCAGCAGCATTGTGTCCTTTTCTGAGGTATCCTGACATCTGCCCTAAAGGCTGGTTGAAAGCCTCATCGTAGCAGGGACACCACTGGTGTGAAGCCAATGTTAACCCAACTGAACAAGTCGTGGTTTTCATCTTCTGTTTGCATTTCCTTTCCCTCCCCTTTCTGGCTGGAAAGAAAGTTTATACAGTAGGCCATGCTCAGTCTGCTTTATTTCCTTTTGTGACCAATTCGGTTGGAATATTACTTTTTAACATCCAAATCAATGTTTTCTAAAATAACCTTATTTTTACTTGAATTTTCCTATTATGTACATGGTATATGTTGGGGAAGTAGGGAATGGTGCATTTTTGCTGTTGGATTAAGAGGGAAAATGATACATTCTAAGAGGATTTTCAGTTCAGCTCCCTCCATCTTAAATTGGCTTGCACAATTTTTCTATTTCAGTTGAAAGCAAAATTTGAAGAAAAAGAGAACTTTTGAAACACAAGAACCCACAAACCATTTCATTTGTAATTTGGATCTTTTCTGCAGAGAATTTATAAGAGTTATTTGACTGCACACTTATTAGAGAGAGAGAATTTGTGTTTCATGACATTTAGAGAGCACATCTAGAAGTTTGCGTTAACCTCGTTACTGTTTGTACTTCACTGTGATGAGCGGAGTCTTTGTTCTCAGGAGTAGAAATTGAACTCTTCCTTTAGGACACAATAGAAATGTCTTTATCCTCAGCTCCAAAAGTTACCTCTTTGTGAATGGGAGCATTTCTTACTCCAGTGTTGGTGATGAGCAGGAAGCACAAAAGGAAGAGACAAATCCACAGGACACCCACTCATGCAAACAGCAGCAACCACAATTAGAAGGGTAAATAACACATATTAGAGAGTGCACAGTGGTGTGGTTTCAACACCCAGCTCTGTGTTTAATGTCTTGCTGTGACATATGTTCCAGCTGGCAGAAACCATGTCTGAACAACAGGAAGATATTCTAGTGCCATGTAGAAAAAAGACAAGAGTGGGTTCTCCACTATGGAACTGCCAGATAAAAGCAATTATGATAAATCACCTGAGAAAAAAATCCTGGAGTGAACTCCTGGCCCTGGCCTCGGCCAGTGGCAGGACTCCCATTGACGTCAGCAGAGAGTTATTTCACCTCTGGTTTTGGCCTGCCTGATAGGAGGAGCATCCCCAGATGCAGCTTTCAGTTGCCATATCAGATGTCCCTTAAAAGCCCTGGGATGAGTGCTGGGCTCTGTGCTACTCATTCCACAGAAGATCCCATGTGGATGTGGAGCACTCGGAGTTCTCCTCCTGCCCAGTAAGGGTTTCCCTTGGGTGGGAGATTTCTCTGCTCCACATTCTCTAGAAGAAATACCTACCTCCAAATTCTTTTGTTCACAACCCAGCCCTTTTGCCAGACTCCATGGTGTGTTCGGGATTCGTGGGAGTAGGAATCCTGAAGGATTTGAGAGCTGCTGCTTCACTCCAAGCTCCCGCTTGCCTTGCTGAGCTCAGGCACCCATTGCCTGTTCAGGGTCTCTTCCCCGATTTCTGGAAGCACGGGAAGCCAGAAAAAGCAGGGACCTGCCAGCCACAAAAACAGGCTTTTAAGTAGATGTCAAGGCAGTTTCTGTAAAAGATGCTGGGAAGTCCTTTTTCATGTTTCCTCTTTTACAATTCCTCCTTTTCTCCCTCTCGATTCTCAAACTTTGAATTTGTAGACCTTCTTATATGAGCTCCATTTTTCTTGCTACTTATTGTATAATTTTGTATTTATCTTTACCTCTTTAATACATTTGCTCAATTTGCTGATTTTTCTTTGGTTTCTGGTGACCTCTCTCAACCCAATGACATTCAAAGCCCAGGAAAGCTTCAAATAAGGAAACTGACTGGAATAAGTCAGAAATAAAACATTTCTATTTTCTTTTGATGTCCAGCTCCTTTAACCTGTCAACTTTAAGAAGAGGAGTTTTATCTAAAAAGCAGAAAGAATTCTTTTTATAGCTACAAGCAAAAATAAAATATTTCCTTACGGAAGTAGGATATGCACATTGGGACAATGCCTGATTTTAATAAGGACTTCAAAAGGCAATGTGATTATTTTAAATTATGATTTATGCCTTTGATGTCAAAATGAAAGACAATTACATTTTATTTGGCAAAAGCAAACTTCGCAAAGATTTATTTTTTTACTTTCATTTTATGGCTGTGATAATGCTGTGTGTCTTCAGTGGACTGTTTTGGCATGTGGAGGATTTATTCACACTCTGAGTTGATCTGTTTGGCTCTCATCAATTTAATCATTGCATATTACAAGTTGTTATATCCTGGTGCCTTTTACAGAATACAGTGAAGCCCCACAAAAGTTTTTTGTTAGTCCAGTGAGCTCAGTTAGCTTGCTTTTCCTTGATCACCAGTTTCTGGTAGTTTTGAGGATGATATTGCGCTGATTTTTAAATTAAAGTGTTGAAAGATAAAAGCCCTGGACCAACGTGTTCCAAAGAACAGCAGTTATTTGGAAAAAGAGAGGACACATTTTGTATTTCCCAGCTCTTGAACTCGGGGTTACATTCTGCATTCAGATCTCCCACGCAGGCAATGAACGACCCGGCAGAACGAGGTCAAAACACAACATTGCTTTAATCAACAATGTTTGCTAAATAAGGACCAAAACATAGCAAAAGCACTTTCTCTTTTAAGGGGGACAAAAAACCACCAACAAGCAAACAACAAACAAACCACTGGAAGTTTTGTAACAGAAAACATCTTTTCCGGCTTTCCTTCTCATTTATTTTCAAATGAGAGCTTCGACTTCAGCACTTTCATGCGCTGGCAGTCACAGCTCGAAGGGAATCTCCATCCAAAGGATTCCCATTTCAGGACTGAACATAAATACATGGATTTTTAGGAGGAGGGCANGGAATTGGATTTTTTGTTGTGTTTGTTTGTTTGTGTGTGTGTTGTTTGCAGAAAAGAACTCACGTCAGTAAATGTGGTTGCACCAGTTTGTATCCAGGTTATCCAAGCTTCAAATCCATGCCCATGAGCGTAAAACATAGGCATAGTGTTATTGTTTAAATCATGTTATTTTATTCAGTTAAAAAAAAATAATTATTTCTAGGAAAAACTTAACATAAAAAGAACTGTATTCCTGTACACCAGGAAAATAACTGGCAAGGAGAAAATTGCAGGCTGACATTTAAAGAACTTGGGTGAGTTCGTAAAAAAAATATAACAAAACTGATTTTTATAAAGATGCCAAATTGTCAAAAAAATAAGCAGTTCTAGTCAAATACGGTTATGTCAGCATTTCCATTTTGTCTTTCTGGGTTTTGTAGGTCATATGTAAAGGCTCACTCACCATTAAAATGAGTTTGGGCTCTTTATCACATGTAATGAAAAGGAATTGTCCTTGGTTCAGACATTTTTAAGGCATCATACCCTAAATATCACTTCAGTGAATCCCAAGGAAGATCTGATCTGTGGATTGGCAAAACAAGAGTTTATTGATATATTTTTTTTTTTTATAGGGGTTTAATGTCTTTAAACTGTCAGTCCAGACCTAAATACATCCAGGACTGAAAAGTTACATTCACGGGCTTTTCAGAAGTATTAGATTGAGTTTTGGATCTGCTTCTTGCCTTGGAATAGATTTTCTGATGTAGATGTGAGGGGTTTTCCCTTGACCAGCCTTCCAGCCGATTGCTGGCAGTTAAAAGATTGACAGATATGGGTCTTTTTTTGTTGGACTTGTGAGCATTTCTGCTCTTTGGAAAATCTGGTATGCTGCCAAAATGGATTTTGGTCTCTCTCAGAACATTTGTTGAGTAAAATCTGCCCAACAGGTAAATCTGCAGTATCCAAGTCTTTCAGAAATGGAATCATTTTCTTTGGTATAACACAAACCTAGAAGTTTGAACTTGGTGGCTTCCAGGTCTTCATCAGTCTGTGTGACAAAGACACCAGAACCTAGAAATTCCAAAATTCCAGTTGAGGCATGAGCTTTGGAACTCCAGACTGAAAGATCAACCTGTAAACTTGGGAATGTGACAATACCAACCTCTGCGTTCTCAAGTGTTGGTCTCCAAACTACAAAGTCTTCTGAGCTCACAGGGAAATTCTCCTCCTCCTCCCTGGGTGATTCAAATCCAGACTCTAGAGGAAATGTGTTCCTCTTTATCCTAAAAGTTCCCAAAGTCTTTTCCAAGACTTTCTCTAATTTCTACAAAATAAAAGAAAAAATTACCTATATTCAGTAGTACTGGATAAGGCTGCAAGCAATGGGATTGGAGCTGATGGAAATATCTGTGCTGGCAATTTCAGTAAGTCTGAGCAGTATTATTAGGATAGTGGTAATATTTCATTTTTGGAAAAAGGTAATTTTTTTCAAGAAATACTTACGTTAAACAGTTTTTCCACCTTCAGCAAGGTTTAATATCCCAAGATAATGAAAGTTCATTTAAAATAATCTCTGAAGCAGATTGGTTGCCTTATATATTAACCACACCATACAGCTCCTCTGAATGTAACACAGTAGCTCCAGTTTTGCACTCGTGGGAATTTATACCTGCATTTAAAAATTATTATTATTATCTATATATATATATATATATATATATATATATATTTAATATGCATTGAAAAAGTCTTTAATCCACAGCATTGGAGAAAAGAGCACATGGAATGGGCATTTTTGCCACTATGCTTTTGGTATCTTATGCAAGTAAAACAGGCACTTTTTTTCAGATTATATTTAGATATTACCTTTATCTCTAGTGTCGAAATTTCTATGGCCAGCAGACCTCAAATGTGAAAAGAAAAAATACTGTTTACTTGTCTGTCAGGAAGACAGAAACCCCAGAAAAATCCCACATTCTTAGAATCCCGGTTTTTGTCCCAAAGGCAGCAAACGCCTGTGACACCTCCTTCCACTCTGGTTGCCAGCCGGGCTCTGGAGAGCCAGGGGAGATGGGATTGACAGAGCCCCAGCTATTTTCTGCATACAGTAGTTGGGTCCTTTAAAACCTGAGTTACGGGCAGCAGTGCTTTCTGCTGGAAAATCTCTCAGGGAAAGGGAACGTGTTCCAACAGCAACAAGAGTGTGAATTTATGTGGGGGATAAGAGGGCCGAGAAGGATTCGTTAAGGTTTTATTATCAGAAGTGTCCGTGGGGAGGGAACCACCTCATTAGAATGCTCCTGAATCTTGGCACGGGGGTGGGAAGTTCCATTCTTTATCCTCTTCTGGATGCCACGTTTCTGATTTGTCTCCCCTCTCCTGTCGTTGCTCCGTTCAGGTTTAGCTGCTCCCAAACAGATCCAAAGCAGTGGCTTAGTCTGAGTAATACCTGACTCTGTAGTAGTATTCCACTAAAATACACCAGCTAGGGAGGAAAAAATACGTAGGGAGATTAATACCAGAGTTTGTCCAAGAAAACGTCTAAGCCACAGAGGAAGAATTAATGCAGCAGTATTTCCATTAATATTGAGGTCAATGTGCCAATTCCACCGTCTACTCAGCATTTGGTCTCATTCTCTCCTAGACTTTACTTGCCCCAGCAAACTCTTTCAGAGTGCCAAACCAAGGAGGGTTGCTGGTAATTTTCTCATCTGCTCCTGTTCGGAGGCTGGAGGCCTTTTTATGGAATTATCCCTTCCTTTATTCCTCTTCCAGAGGTAGCTGAGAGTGTTGCCTATGCAAATCAGAGACAAAGCCTTGGACAGAAGAGCACAGTGCTCCAATTCCTGGTAGAGCAGTAAGGGAGGAACTGAATAATTGGTTAAAAAGTAATTTGCTAGCTTCAGAATCATCAAAGAATTCTGATTGCAGTGGTGAGGAGAGCAACCAAGTCCATCTGGCTTTCAGAAGAGTGGAAAGTCTCCTTTTATGCCAAAGCTAGTCCATAAATGTCTGGCTCAGATCCCAGCTTTGTTGGCTCATTATAAGCACTTTTATTTGACCTTTTTATTAATGTCAGTGTTGTTCCGAGCACACACATGTCTTGGAGTCTCAAACAGCAAGAAAATTAAAAGAGATGGTTTCATAAAAATTAAGTACACATCAGGTATCACTGTCCTAAAGTCCTTGTCTGAAACCAGTGAGAAGAGAGGTCACTGTGTGTGTCATCTGTGGATTTTTTGACTTGGGTGCCAAACAGAAAATGAATAGATAAAAAAAGGGTTGTAGCCTTTTTAATGTATTATAAGAAATGCCAGCATATGATGTAAATATAAAATCATACTTTGGGATTATTTATGCCTCTGTTATAGCTTATTTAAACAGGAAGTTTCGTTGTTTCTGGTAGTGCTATATCTGTCTTATGGTCTCTTACTTGACAATAACAAACCTATTGTGTTTCTTGGAAATTATTGTACATAAGGTTCTATGTCATAAAAATAGGAAAATTAATTTAATTTAAAATTTTAGATATTTAGGAAGGCTTTTATGTTCCTGAAGAGAAATTGAGCTATAAATGTGAGTTTAGATGTATGTTAGATGAGCAGATAAACTCAGTTTGAAATTTCTTGGCACCTGTAGGATCCAGAATGAAATTTATTATGTAGTGCTGTCATGGTTTATTCCCAGCCAGCAGCCCAGCCCCACACAGCCCCTCACGCACTCCCCCATCAGCGGGATCAGGGAGAGAATTGGAAGGGTAAAAGCTGGAAAACTCATGGGTCAAGATCGAGATAAAGACAGTTCAGTGGGGAAAGCAAAGACCATGCACACAAGCAAAGCAAAACCAGGAATGAATTCACTGTTTCCTATGGGCCAGGTGCTCAGCATCCCCAGGAGAGCAGGGATCCCCATCACACCTAACAGTGACTTGGGAAGACAAACCCCATCACTCCAAATGTCCCCTCTTCCTCCTTCTTCCCGCCACTTTATACCCTGAGCAGGATGTCACAGGGTCTGGGATATCCCTTTGGTCAGTTGTGACCACCTGCCCTGGCTGTGTCCCCCTGCACCCCCAACCTCCTCCCCAGGAGCACGAAAAGCAGGAAAGGCCTTGGCTCTGAGTGAGCCCTGCTCAGCAATAACCAAAACATCTCTGTATTGTCAGCCCTGTGCTCAGCACAACCCCAAAACTCAGCCCCACACCAGCCACTGGGAAGAAAAATACCTCTACCCCAGCTGAAACCAGCACAAGCATGCATGGCTTAAAAGAGCATTGTGACACATAAAACATTCTGTTTGTTTAGTTTTTCATCCATAGGTCCAAGTCTAAAATATATGGGCAAACAAGAACTGGACCTCCGGCTTGGAAATTTTTTTTATTGCAGAACGGGGTGACTCAGGAATTTGTAGTGGATGGAGTTCAAGCCATTTATCCAAATCTGGACCAAGCTGGTAGCGATTGCAAGGCAGTGCTGGCTGCTGGGTGTGTGTTTGAGGGGCTGGGGGGCTATGTGACAGGCCTGGGCAGCGGGATGGGAACACCAAACCAGATATATATTTAATGTAAAGTAACCTCACACAACCCGCTCCTGGCACTCTCAGCCCAAAGGCCAAACATAGAACGGGCACTGAGACAGAGCTAAACTTTCCACCCCGTGCAGTAGTGCCTTAAAACACACTTTGCAGCAGGGCGGGTGGTGAGAACGCCGCTTTATTGCCGCCGGCCGTGCTGTACCGACTCTGTGGAAAAACTGAAGAGTGGAGCTTCCAGCAGCGCCAGCCTGGTACTCCTTATAAACCCTTCCACATTCCACCATCGCGCTTGGGTTCCGCTGGAAAGCGTGACTCATCCCCAGGGGCTTGCACCTCCGCCATGGCTGACAGGAGTTCTCATCCGAGCACAGCTCTGCAATCCGTTTCCCAGAGGCAGAGCTACATGCTGCTCGGGATGAGATGGCACTGTTCGGAGGAGGGAGTAAATCAGCACCGGTGTATTCAGGGCCTTTTAATTTATCTGCTAAATGCCCACATAAAGGGGGTTGTCATGGGCTGAGGGCTGGAGAGAGGCCAGGCCGGAACAGGCCCAGGACAGTGACAAGAGCTGGTCACAGACCCCAGGCCTGGCCAGGAAGCCCCTGGGGCAAGGACAAGGTCAGGTACAGAGACACTGCTGCATTAAGAGTGCAGAAATTTGGCAGAGACAAATCCCCTTGCTTTCTGCCTTGGAAATCAAAGGGCTGGGTGCACCTGGGCTGAATTTCTGGTAATGACCAATTTGGTTATGAGTCACGTGCAATAAGGTCCCAGAAGCACCAATAGTGTGGGTTACACCCTAATTTAGGTCTCATCCATGATCACAGCGTCACCAACACTTTGTTTTACCAACCCAACCCCATAAGTCTGGTTGAATTCAGTAACTTTTACCAGCAGATTCACCAGTAGTGCAACAGGTTTAGATTTACCTAGATTTATTTATTTTACATTAATTGAAGCAACAGGGTTTAGAGTCTGTTAGATTGCCACTGGTAACTGGACTAGATCTACAAAATCTGTGTGTAGCGCCGTGTACAAGTGTTCCTGGGTACTCCAACGGGGTTGGAGGCACAAATCCTACCAAAGAGGTGTTCCTGATTTCTGGAGGAGAGAGGACCAAGCCTGTCAAGTTGTCTGCAAGATGGTCAAATTATCATCCTCTGCCACTGAGGATTTCAGATGCCAGTTTGTACTTCTGAGAGAAGCGGAAGTGAGACTGGAGTCAAATACCCTGATGCTGATGTTATGGGGTGGGGGCAGCCATTTTATACATAAATGAGGGATGCCGTGGTTACAAAGGGAGAGATTACAGAGGCTGTGGGACTTGTGCAGGGATGTGACAGAAACATGAGGCTTTAACAGCTCTCCCACTTCTACCTGGCTGAGGCAGCCATAAGGATCATCCAGCTCCCCTTGATAACCTCTCACCCCTCAGCATGTCACCGTGCCCACCCATCTCATGGCATATCCCACAGGAATCCTTTCACCACGTCCCACATCACATCTCATGGCTTTAGGTCTCATTCCTACAGAGGGTCACCAACATCACCCAGACTCCCGGGGAAGGGCTGCTTCCAAATTGACCCTCAGCTCAGGAAACCAAAACCTGGAGGCAGTCAGGGTCCTGTCAGAGCTGTGGGACTCTTAGTGAAACAAACATCTTGGAGCACTCAAACGAGTTTTCTTCTGGCCTTTTGTGTTTCGTGGATGCAAAGAGTTAGAGGCAGTGAGATCATCTTGAAAGGACTTTTAACTTTTTCAGATGTTCCCAGAAGGGATCTCTGCTCCACAAACAACGCTGCTATACATGTCAGCTCAGGATGCAGAATGTACAAAAGCAGTTGTAATTCCTCATTTTGGTTTGGTCCTGGCCAGCGTAACCCATAGCATTTTGTGGTAAACAGCAACCTATGATTTACACCTTCAGCAACACAATTCTTGGGACATTTTAATGACGCAAATTCCCTTGGCCCAGAGGTTCTGGGATATATAATGCTCTGGTCAAAATCAGGATCCAAATAGGAAGAGCTTTGTTATGTAGTTCAGAACTCAGTGATCCAGATGGAGGTAGTTAGGAAACAGCATTGCTGAGACTTTGCTCTGCATAATATATGCAGCTCAATGGCAACTTTTCAGGCAGACTGGCATAGATTTCCTCGTTTTTTTTTTTTTTTCCTGTAATTTAAGGGTCTCTGGCCAGCACAGAGAACACAGATTGGTCAATCATGCCTACAGCAAAAATTTTGGTTTTCTATTGACCATGATATCTAACTTCAAAACGGATTTTTTTTGTTTTTAACAGAAGTGTCTCCAAAGTTGCCAAAGACCACTGCAAATTAAGACTGAAAGCCAGCTGACCTTATCTTCAGATACCAGCACCACGCTCTTTCTTTTATGCCCGCCTTGAACTCCCCACATGCTTTCCTCTCCTGCCATAGGTTTCAGACAGAAGATTCTTTTTTTCCTGAATGAACCCAAAAGAACAATAAAGTATTTCATTTAAATGTGTGTTACTGATGTCTAACGTACTGAGTTGCTTCTTTTTTCTAACATTTGCATTGGTTTTCATAAAAAAAACCCACACAGGAGACATTACATGGCAAACAAGAAGTAATGAAAGAGTTACACAATGTGGTAATGATAGTTAAGCCTCAAAGTACACAAAGTTTAATTTGGCTTGGATTAGCACCCCAAAGCTCTGCTCCCTATTAAAATCTGCATTTTAGACAAGAAATTGGACCATGCATCTTTCAATAACCAGAGTGTCTGGTTAGAATTACAGCCTGTCCTGGTTCTTGTCATACTGAAAATGTCACAGGATTAGTTTTCTGCATGGAGAATTCCTCCTTCCAGCCCCAGTGTGATCCGTGCAGGATAACAGGATGCTGACTGAGGTTACACGGCAGTGGCTGTGTGTGCACGAGACAGGCAAGTGTACAGCCTGTGAGCAAATGGGAACGGA
This sequence comes from Mohoua ochrocephala, assembly GCA_013398855.1. Classification (NCBI taxonomy): domain Eukaryota; kingdom Metazoa; phylum Chordata; class Aves; order Passeriformes; family Acanthizidae; genus Mohoua; species Mohoua ochrocephala. Next base: position 89,083 of record VZTA01006893.1, on the reverse strand, counting down.
CAACTGAAAAGTAAATTAAATGCCATGAATTTGTGTCATTGCACACCCTGAGAGCAGAGTTCGTCTCATCATTTCAGGGCACAGGTGAAGTAATGGTCAAGGAGAGGTAAAACTGATGAAGTCTCAAGTTTAGGATCCCATAAAAATGTTTTGAGAGAATGTTTAAGATTTAAATTTCATATGTGTGACACATGACACAGTGTAATCAGAACAGTTTTTTGAGACTAAACGTAGCAAGAGGCACCCACTCCTCATGAGGCACCACAGAGAACACCAAGCTACTCAGTTAAAGAACCACAGATTATCCTGAGGTGGAAGGGATCCGCAAGGAGTCCAAATTCCTGGCTCGGCACAGGACAGCACCAAAAATATATTCTCCTTGCCTGTCTCTGACCACCCCAGACCTCATGCCATGGCACATCTTGCCTCTTTCCACGTTTTCCCATGTACTTCTCCCACCTGAGGCAAACATGGGAAGGAAAGATACCTTTCTCCTCCTTTCACTCATCCCTGGCAAGGATTTATAGGGAAGCTGTGGTGTTGAGTAATGAAGACTGACAGATTTGTCATTGGCTGAACAAGTTTTTTGGGGCTGGAGGGGGACTTGTCTCCTTCTCCTGCACCTCTGTCCTGCCCGTTCCCTACTGCCTCAGTGGGTACTGAAGAGGAAAAGAGGCAGGTGATTCCTGCCAAAAACTCCCCCCGTCTCTCCCTTGCCACTGTCCTGGCTGCTGAAACAGGAAATGCCAAACTAATCTCCAGGTCTGAGGCTGGAACAGGAAAAGTGGTTTTTATCACTGAGTGGCCCAGGGCAGTAGGCCATGCCTTTCCCTGGGCTGTAACCCCACTTCACCACAGGGAAAATATGGAAAAGAGCCCCTCTGCATTGCCAGACAGCTGCATCACCTGGGACAGCTCACCCCTATTGCAAGCGAGACCAATAATCCTGAGCTTCGTGTCTCTTTGGGACACAGCCACCTACTTCAACAGCTGGAGCTGGAATTTCCCTGGCAGGATAAACAGAAGTGCCAGAAGTCCCTGGCAGGACACTGAGAGGACGAGCCAAGGCAAGTGGAAGCATGGCTGAGCCATCCAAAAAGCTGGCATGAGTCTGTTGTGGTGCACGGGGGATTGGGATGAACCTAACTCCTGCCAGGGAAGGATCCTTGAGATAACCAGTGGCCCTCTTTGACTTCTTTCCCAATTAAATGTTTCCTTCATGTACCTGAGTGCAATTTACAATCTCAAGTCATGTTTTTAACACCTCAGAATTTTTGCTGCAGCAGACATGGGTTGATCTTAGCCATAATCCACTTCTACCATTAAAACTCTAAAATTATGGTGAGGCTTCCAGACTTTTCAATACTTTTTTAGTATTTTTCTTCCTCACGCACATAGTTTTGCTCGGGATTTGATCCCTGAGGATCTTTGCTCATCTCAGGTATCACAGTGGAAGCTACAAAGAGCTGTCAAATGTTTCCTGCTTTTGCTGCAATAATTTAGACTCAAACCCTTCATCATTTTCTAGAGTGTCTAGAAATTGAATGTCTAGAAGCCTGCAATCATAACAGGACTTAGGCTCCCAAATTACATGAGACTCTTATGGAGTTTCCATTTTATTTCTAATAATTGCATCATGTTAATTTGTGTTGCTGAGTGAATTCTTTAACAGGGTAAATTTTTCAAGTCTCAGCTCATGGAAATGGCACGAGATTTTAACTCGGGACTCTCCAAATCTGAACACGGTTATAGTTCACATTATTTGTGTATTAATTTAGATCTACAGGTATGGAGCTGTACAGACTATTAAGTGCATAAAAACCTGGGATTGCCTTCAATTACTTGTTGCATGCAAAGACTGAGAAAACAGGCCAAATTATTTTTTATTCTTTAGCAAACAGTGAGAAATGGAAGCTTCCCACACGTTAAAGGAAGGAGAAAATGTGGCACATATATGTAAAATTCAAGGGAAGGAAAAAAGAAGTGGCCAAAACTCAGATAAAACTCTTGTGGGGCTTTTTTCTTGGTTTGGATTTTTTAAATATACTTTTTTTAAAAAAAAAATTAATTGTATGTCATATTATCAAGGTTATCCCTGAAAAGTGAGTCACACAATAACATCTGATTTGTCTTGGGAAGGTGCGGCCTTCCTGTTGGAGCTGTGAACTTCCTACTGCTCAAACAAAAGGGAGTGGAGCATCCTGAGCCAAAAAGTGAGACAGGAAGGGTCTGCTGAGATAGGATGAGACCATAAATGGAAGATAACCCAGACCCTTAAAGAAGAGGTGGCATTGTTGTGTAGGCTTTTACAAAGAAATGTAAAGATTTTAGTGAACTTCAGATCTGTTCAACATCTTTTTTTTATAAGCATTCGCTCTTAAAATGTTTGCTGTACTTTATTCTAGTTGTAAGTGATAACCAGTGCCGTATTTCTCTTTCTTAAATGTACATCAGACCAAAATATATCTCCTACTGTTGGAATTCAGCTGTGAGTTTCTTCAAGGAGATGTAAATCCATTATTTCATTCATATAATGAGCACTTCATACATGATTTAAGGGTTGGGTGAAGCAACCAAAACTAATTTGTTTTACACAAAGTAAACAGTCTTTTTTTTTTTAAGTCTGCCTTTGTTTTTAGAGCTCTTCATAACCTGTTTTTCAAGCCTTTCTATTTTACAGCAGAAAAAGGAAACTATTCTACACTCTTTTGTTGAAGAAGTTTTCACTGCTGTAAAGCAAACAAAAGGCAACTCCAAACCATGACATCATTTTTTGCTGTATCTAAGAGTAATCAGTAAATAGTGTTCAGCCAATATTTGAAATAACACAGTCTGGCTGTCCTGTAGTAAAAATTGCAAATTTCGTAAGACATGAAAGTGTTCATTTCCCACCTTATCTGTGGACACACATTTCAGTCCAAGAGCTCCTTCCTTGCCAGGTAAACTTCAAACATGTCATTGCTTAGGGCCCTTTCTCCTCTCAGAAGAATGTGGATTGGGAAACGCTGAGAGAGAAAGATTAGTCAAGCAGAAAGTTCTGGGTTGATTAAATGAATCCTCTTTCCCAGAACAAATTAAGAATATGGAAGAGATAAGTCTCCCTTTCCATATTTTCAGCGATAACAGACGTGTTCTTACATAACCTTGGAACCACGTGCGCTGATCCATGCCCTTACACATTTACAGAGGGAGCAACTCATGAAGTTGAAACCATAATGAAAAGAGAAGTGTTTAAGACTGAATTTGTCCTTTTTGACAGTAAAATCCAGGGCTGTCCAGCCTGTAGCCCGCAGGCTGGGCCTAACCAGCGATACCCAGTGAATCCTAAAGCCCTCTGGCTTCAGGAGGGCTGGGGGAGATGCAGCCCTGGAGCTGTGTGTGGGTTTGAATTGAGGGGTGGGTTGGGCAGTGCCCACAGCAGACACCGCTGCTGGATACCAGTGGCCCAGCAGGACACAAACACGTGGGTTGGGTTTGAGTCACCCTCGGGGCCGGCTGGAGGCTGCCGAGGTAAGGGTAAGGTCAGGAAGGGAGGATAACTCTTGGTAAAGCTGGGAGGAAGGATAAAAATCAGTGCTGTAGAAAGGAAAGGGTTTGAAGAACAGGTTTTTTGCCCCTCGCTCCTTTTCTTTGCTAATTGCTGCCACAGGACTTCCCTGCTAATTTCCTTTTACCTCATCTGTGGGCAGTGCAGCTCTGTCTGGCCAACGTGCCTTTGGGAGAGAAGGAAACAAGAAATGATGATGTTATCTTTATGGGCTGGTTGGATCCCAAAAGATGTCTTTTTCTGTCCCCCACTTCCTTTTCTTCACAATGGGCTTTGTGAGTAAAAAGCAGGAGCCTTTGGTGGCCCAAACTCTTCTCTCCTGAGCACAGGGGCTGTGGCAGCCAGGGAAGGGAATCCAAGAAACTATGCCAAGTGTCCTAAGTCCTATTTGTGATCTGCTGTGAAATATTTAACTGTTAAACCCTAAATAATGGTGTTGTTACCTGTTTATCCAGCACCAGTTGTGTTTGTTATGTTGTGGAGTGAGAGGTGTTCATATCATAGGGGCAATTAGAAATCCAGCTCTCCAACAGGAGTTGAGTTTGCCTAATTGTGCTTCAGGCCACTGAACAAATCCCTCTAAATATTTGTTAATTACTAAATTGTTCTGCTCTTTGAGACAGTAGAACCAGGGACACAACAAAAGCTCTCTTGTTGCTGTACAGAAATTTCTATGGCTCCTACAGCACCTCCCTTCAGACTGATGGAGAAGGATGGAAAATGCTTACTAAGGAGCTGTACAATCCATTCCGTGCAAATCCTTCTGAAGTGTCAAATATGCCAGCACAGAAACAACATTTTTATCCTAAAGAAATGGAGGTCTGCAGGTGAGGAAATTAGTTCGGAAGATATGGGTGAACATTTTGATTGTTTTTCCTTGGTTGTTGCAATTCTCAGCGTGGCACAGGAACTTGCACAGACAGTTGGAAGCTGTTCCTGTTATTACCCGGAGCTGTGAAGTGAGAGATGTCTGAGGAGCGAGTTTATATCTCCCTTTGCTCCAGGATGACGGTGACCTGTGGCAGAAATGTGACAGAGATGCATTAATCTCTTCATCGAGAAGTGCCAAAGTTCATCTGCTCGTGCCTGAGGGCCCGTCTTCAGTTTGGGTATCATCTGTCACATAATTTACAAACACAGAAAACCAGACAGCCTCTGTCTTGAATAGATTAGGATTTTAAAGAGATGGGACAAAAAGCAAGGAGAAGAAATATTGCATGTGGGCACAACAATAGCAGTTTTATTTTGGTCCTTCCTGGGGTGAGGGGGAATGAAGAAATTGAGGGATGTGTGGGAGGGGTTAGAGCAAGTAATCAACCAGCATGAGGGAGATAACATCTAACAAAACCTGTACAAAATGCTGATGAAAACATTCTCCGCATGTCTCTGCTTTGGCTGCTCCAACTTGAAACCCTGTCTGGCTCCACTGCAAAATTACTGAACACGGTTCTTTGAAGAGTATGAAGGAAAATCTGAATTTCAAAGTATTTCTTCCAGATAAGTCTTTTGCAAACTCCATTTCAAAACTCTGAGGGCAGCCAGGGCCCAAGGTTCCAACAGATCTCATCAGCTCCTGATGTAAAGACCCAGAAGTGATGATCATAGCTGACTTCTCTGACATCAGCTCTGTTACATCGCGAGAGGGGGAAACACAACACATGGAGGCAGAACTCAGACTGCTCTTTTATGGTCACTTGGCTTTTTGAGGTGTGATCGTTTATTGAGGGACAAATCTTCTCCTTCCTTAAGGCATTAATCTAAACCTTTACTTCAAGCAATGAAGCTCCCAGACCGCATGTTTAAAGATGATGAAGTCAGCACATAGGTAGGAAAAAAAAAAGAAAAAAGTAGTTTTATGAAGTCAGTGAAAAAATATGAACAACTTCACATGCAGAGGTTGCAAGATTGGAGTGTGGGGAGGCAGAAATCATTGCCAGACACTTAATGCTCAGGTGGTTTGCTGCTACAACATCACTATTTCCAGTTATGTCAGCGAAATGTGATTGAGAATCGCTGCAACACTGCAACACTTCTACTAGAATCAGAGCCTGTTAGGAGTTTGAAAATAGAGGAAAAGAAATCTGAAATGCCTAGCTCTTGAGAAACACAGGTCCTGTGTCATTTTTAAGCTAAAATTCTACCAGTTACACTGGAATTGTATATTAAAAAAAAATTTAAAAATAGAGCTGCTACATTAGTTGTGACCCCAGTTGTGAACTTTGTTGTCACAAAAATCCAACTTGTGTAAATAAAGGCTGTGATTTTTCTGTGATGGTGGTACATGATAACAGGTCATTCTGTTTAGACATCTCGCTGCATCTGCATGTCTTCAGTAAGTTCATTTCTCTTTGGATTGACTGTCCCAGCTTTTCCTGCTCCCATTCCTGGGAGGTGAAGCACAGCCAGTGTTTATCCTTAGCAGGTTGTTAATGAAGGATGGTCTGGAGGTTGTGGTGGAGGCTGGGGTTGCCAAGGTGTTACAGGTGGAGACCAGAGCCCACCCACCCACAGGGGTACCTGTAATAAAGACCTGAAGCCCTGGAGATGGAAAATGTAGGGTTGCGATGCTGTGGAGTCCTTACACAGGTTTGGTGCCAGAAAAGTGGTGACAAAGAACTTAAAAAAGGAGCTCCACAGCAGCTACAAGAATTTGATCAAGTGCTTGCATTGCCTGTGTGTTCTTCTTCAAATCAGAAGGCTGTAGAGGAGCACTGGAAAAAAGCAGGTTTCCCTTCTCCTCCCCCTGCTCGCTGAGGTTCAGCATCGGGCTTTCTCTCCCCACCGAAAGCACCATGTGGTAAAGAGCTTGCTGCACAGACACTGCCCTTTTCTTCTTGTGGAAAAAAGGAGCTCCTGTTTTATGGTGGCCTGGAGGCTGCGGAGCCGCCTGCTGCCAGGGCTGCTCCTCTAATGCTTTCAGCAATCAGCCTGGCTCCGCTGAGAGGCACAGGGGCCGAGCCCTGCTCCCCTCTCTTTAACTCTGCAGCTCCTCTCCCCCTCTAGTCACAAACCTGAGCACAGCACCGGCACAAAAATCACTGGAAAGAGCCACCCTGAGCACAGCACCGGCACAAAAATCTCTGGAAAGAGCCATCCTGAGCACAGCAACAGCACAAAAATCTCTGGAAAGAGCCATCCTGAGCACAGCACCGGCACAAAAATCTCTGGAAAGAGCCACCTGCCCAGGCTCAGCTTCTTTCTTGAAGAACGAGCCTTTGCTTCACTTTTCCTTTCAGCTGGTGGGAGAATGTCAAGAGCGGATGAGTCACATGGCAGATCAGATCTGAGTAAGAGCTTTTTTCCCTTGGTGTTCGAGGCTGTATGAACAAGTTTAGTGCTAAACCCAAGGCTTAATCAAAAAGAGGTTTTAATATTTCAGCAGATTTTGGAGCATTAGTTGCTGACATAAAGACTGTCATCACAGAACATCACAGAAACTGTTAGTAAAACCTTTTTTTGTTTGTTTTCTATATCAAAGCCAAACAAACAAAATTAAAAACATCACAAGACAGACTGGGTTTCTTGGCTATTTCACTTCTTATTTTTTTGTTTTTACCTTTTTTTTTCTGTGCTGTCAGGCACTAATGAACTTGAAAAAGTATTTGACAAGATGAGACTTGCAGGCCATTTTAGGAAGTGAGTTCCAGGTAGGCCTTAAGGAGTTGCTGATTGGCTTTTATCAGCAGCTGTTACTCATGCCTCAGCCACATCTCATTGCACCGAGCTGCTGCTCAATCTGTCACGTTCACTTTTACACCAGATCCTGCTGAAAGGTAGTTCCACGTTAGGGCCAAATGTTCAAACAAAAGGGGGTGAACGCTGATGCCTTGACTCTGTTTTGCTCCTCTGTAAGCAGAAGCTGATACTCACATCAGGAGTTTCTGCATTATTTTGGATATCCATATTTTATCTCTTTGCAAAAGAGAAGTCATGGGAAGTTGAGAAGTCATGGCTGTTTTACTAAGGATCCTGGCCTCTGCACTCGAAACATGCTATTAACAGTTATAATGAGATACTAACATGTAATAATCATAAAGGTGGCATTTGCAAACAGATTGTAAAATTCACTTTCCATTTCCGTCCAAAGATTCCTGCTTAACAGTGACATGAACAGATTGAGAAATCTCCTCTAGCTGCTTAAGCCCAAAAAAACCTAAACCAGGCAGCTGTTTCTGAAATGTATAGAACATTCTGTCCCGACAGTTTTCTTCTGTGAGTGGACTGAGAGCTATTCTGTGTCTGTCACTTGTTGAGCTGGGAAGTGCCATGCTGGCAGACCTGAACTGCTCCCCCGTGAGGAGTGAGAAAGGGTTTTAAGTAGCTGCATGTGTTATTTTTTGTATACACTGGAGGCCTTTTCGTTTTCCAGGCCTCCCCCAAATCAAATCCCATTCAATTCCCCATTCGAGTTTCCATGTAGTACCTGATGACTAATTATTGAGCAGGCTCCATTGATTTAGGCTGGGTTTTTAGCTGTTTTCTAGCTTCAGGAGCACATGTCTCACATGCAAGAAAATAGCCTGAGGAGGCAACAAAGAGAGATCTCGCTCTAAAATCAGTAAGAAATATGGAAAGGTATCAATGACATCAATCCTATTCTTTCTGTCTGTAGCACAAAACCCTGACACAAAGAATCATGCTGGAGAAAGGATTTTACCACAATGTTTTGGCTAGTTATAGAAATGTGATAAATCTTCTCCATCCTTTTTCTTGTCTTCTTGTTGTAATGTGAAACACCAGCGCAGCCTAAATCCCCAAGGACGCAGTCAGTTCTGCGAGTTATTACCTGGGTGTGCTAAATTCTGGTGGCCATACAAAGATGTCCCTGATTCACTGATATAGAACTGTGATCAAAAATTAAACCTCTCATTTTTAATTCCCATATTTTCATTTTGATCCTGGTCTCTTCCTCTTTTCTCAATGCCAATATGAAAAAAGGTGGGGCAAAACTCAGTCCTCATACAGAGCAGGTGCCTTTCAGAAGCTCTAAACCTGGAGATGCTTTTCTCATGAACACTGAGAAGTGAGAGGGTTTGTATTTTGAATTGTACTTTTTTCAATACATTTTTTCCTTCCTGAAAATGTCCCAAAACAAATTAGCTGGGTTTCAACTCTCTATTATGTTTGTGGTCTATTCAATAAAGACAGAGAGCAGAAACCATTTTTATCCTCTCCTCCTCCTCTTCCCCTCTAAAAGGGAGGATTAAGTTGTCAGGTTTCTTTACAAATAAGAGGACTTTTCTTCTCCAGTGTTTTTCGTTTGGGCACTTATGATTCAAATATAATTGGGTTTATTTCCTTGCTGTTTTTTTCTGTACCAGATTCTGTCACCTGCCCGGAGTTTCTCTCCTGTTCTCTCTGTGTGTTAATGCCTGTGCCCCTGCCATGTGATGAGGTCTGGACACTGCCTTGTTTAATACCCTGTCGACCTGGAGGAACTGACTGGAATTTATGGCCTTGGGTTAATCCCTCTGCTTTTCACCTTCCTTTTTGGATAACATTCATTGCATCATGTGGAATACATGCCTGATTCCTGGGCAGTTAGGTTAACAGCAGTGGGATCCTGCTTGGAGACAGGGCAGGGGATGTAATGTCCCTGCAGCTTCAGCTGTTTTGCTCTGGTAATTGTGCATACACTTTCTGCCTGCTGTTTTGATCCCGCTGTTGCTATTGTTTGTTGGAGACCCATGCTGCCTCCGTGCCCAGCCTAAATTCCACTGTACCCACCCCACGGGCCTTTTGTGCAATGCCAAGCCAGCAAAAATCCTGGCATCCAACTCCTTTGTTGCCCGAGGGAGGTATGTGGGAAAGGCAGCTCAGCACTCACTGGGGACAGGGACTTGGCACACGCTGCCCAGCAGTTTCCACTACACGTCCCTTGGGCTGAGACAGTTTTGCTTCAGGTGCTCCTACATTCATTTTCTGTGTTTGCCATCGAGTTCTGTTTGCCAGAACAGCAGAGGAATGCAGCTGCTGGGATTTTATACCCTGGTTTTCACACTTCCAGCAGCATGTCCTACTAATGTGTTATTTGTATTACAGGAGTCCCCACAGGCCTTGCTCCACATCTGAATCCCATTGTTCTGGTGGTATAAAAACAGAGTCGGAAACAGTCCCCGGCACAGAGAAACTCACAGCACTTTACTGTGACTAAAGGAGAACTCAGGAGGACCTCAGTGTCCAAGTCTCTGAGGATGTCTAAGACCTTTCAGTTCTGAAGCACCACCACAGTCCTGAAAGGGCAGGCACCAGGTAGAGGTCACAAAGGGTTATCGAAAATACACAGAAACCACCCTGGGCTGAACCCAGTGCTCCTCCACAGGCTCAGAAATACCCTGAATGAACAAGCAGGAGAAAGCCAGACCAGCCCAGTAGGATGAGAGGAGAGGTAGGGTGGATTTTGCTGAAACAGGGTGGGGGAAGCCCCCAAAAGAAGCAGAGGTGGCAGCTCGAAAAGGGCGGCAGCTCCTGGCGCACGCAGGGACCGTAAACTTCCAGTGTCTGCTCTGGGAATGTTTTGTGTTACTCTGCTCTCAACTATTAATATCGATGACATTTTTCTGGGTGATGGTTTCTCTTCCTGACTCACACAAAAGAAGACAGGCCACACAAGATGTCTTCAGCTGAGGATTTGGCTATTTTGTAGCCTTCTTTTCTTTCTTCTGTTTTCTCTCCCAGTTTTTATCACTGGCTTTAGCAGGCCATTAAAGGGTGATGATTTTTTTCTAGAGAACAGGTATTAAATAACCAAAGGCTTCCTAAGTGCAGGACTGGGTCCTTCAGACACCAGCTGCTGTGCTGGTAGTCTGGGTCCCTGCTTTCCTGACCCATGCCTCTGTTAGCAAATCTCTGTGGGGCTCCAGGACTTTCCATTTTACACTTAGGATGTTGTCACGCTGTTGTCAAACAGAGAAAGAAATCCCTGTTTCCCCACTTTGATTTAGGGAGATTAACAATGGGGCACAGCCCCGTTCAGAGTTCATTTTCTTTCCTATCCGTGGATTTTAAGAGCCTTGGCCTGGCCAGTGTGAAACCAAGCCTGTCACATAGCTGGAAGGCAAAGATGTGCTCCCTCGACTTTGAAAAAATACTCTTGTTTTGCTTTTCTGTAATGTTATTTTTTGTATAAGTTTCCCTCCAGTCAATATTTACTGCTGGGCTATGTCGTCCATTAAATCCTGATGGGGGGAGGGCTGGAGCCTGGAGCCTGCTGACAAGATCCTCATCTCAGGAACATACTATTGGCACCAGGGATGCTCCAGCGCTGCCAGAACGAAACGCAAGGCGACTCTATCGGAGATAGGTCACACACTGTGTTTGGATTCGGTTACCTCCATCTGTTTGCCATAACCATCCCCTTCTGCTCCAGGAAAAAGCTTTTTCTGGACCGTGTCATCCTGCTGCACTCTCCCAGCCGAGGGCTTGTATCACCCCAGCCGTTCCTTGGTAGGCAGCAGCAGTTGCTAAGGCTCGGTGATGAGCTCACCGCCGCGGAAAGGGGAGGAACGGGTTCCAGAGCAAAGCACAGCAATGGAGATGTGTAAAATGTTCACATGCAGCTGCCTGTGTTGAGGCTTGTGCATGGGGAGCTGTGAGGTGTTCCTTTTTTCCTCCTTTTTGGTTTGTTTGGTTTTGGGTTGTTTTTTTTTTAAAGTTGCTCTGCAGCTGAAAGGTCTTAATTTTAGGAAAAGGAATATTGCAGAACATCCTCATCCTTTGATGTCAATGGCCTATTTGAGCCCCATGCTGTTGGATGTTTTATTTGTTTGTTTGTTCCTACCTCCCCAAGCAAGAGGTGTTATTTAATCTTTTAGCCTTCCATGCGAAGTCACTGACATAACCAGGTTTTCTCAGGTACCCTCATGCACTTAGACTTGCAAGACCAGCAAAGAAATAAAATTACTGACAGTGCAGAAACTGATTACAGACTGTGTCAGACCTACACACCACAATAAGGATGTGGCTGGAGTAGAACCAAAGGCATTTGGTTAAACAAAGTATTTAAGAGAAGTTTGCAATTAAAGCCTTGTCTGCAATGAAGGCTCAGCTAGATAAAAGGTGGGTTTGCTTGTTGGGGCTTTTTCATCTGTTTCACCATTACACAAATTGACTCAGCTCAATGAAAATCAAACAGTTCAATAAAATCTGTCATGGAAAATTATATGGAAGCCTGGCTTTGTGCTGCAAGATGCGCTTGAGGATAGATGACACTGTAATGATACTATTGAGGAAAAAGTCTAGAAAAAACCATAGAAAATTACATGGGTTGATCCTGATCTCCTCTGTGTAATTTTGTCCTGATTTCAGATGTGAGTCCTCTCTGAGAAATGAAGGTCTGCGTGTGATCCAGGTCCCATACCCTACCTGAAGATTTAAAATGCTCTGCAGGGCAGCGACTGCTCCTTAAACTCTATAAAACCCCGCTCCCTGGCAGAATCCAGGGCAACAGTCATAGGGACTGTTTATTTTTGTTTTATTCTAAGGCATAGTAATTGTTTGGCTTCCTGTTGCAAGACACCTGCATGCATTGTGCTGCCCTACTGATCCAAGGCTGGGCTCTGAAGAGGCTGTTCCTGCCTGTTTATGTTTCCAGCTCCCTGGGCATGTGTCTGTGTTGTTATATCTTCCTCCCTATTGATTGTTTTTCCACTAATTTCTCTGCTTTTGTTTTTCCAGAGCTGAATCACCAAAGTTTACATAGTCTAGAAAAATAGATTTCTAAGTCAGACCTTCCTTCCTAATAGTTTGCTGTCTTGTGTTTCTTTTTATTTTCTCTCCCCACATTTGGCAACGCCTCAAAATCCATGTGCCAAGCATTGTATAAATAGGAGTAGTCATGGTGGTGCCCTGAGCAACTCACAGTTTAATTGAAGGCAGGAAAACAAGAACTAAGTGTAAAACAATAGGAAAGGGGCTGAGGGCGACAGTAAATATGTCATGGATTTAAAACAGGCTCGATGTGCACAGTGGGTGCAAAGCTCCAAATCAGAAGTGCGATGGCTTTGGCACAAGCTTTCCATGGAATCGAGTGACCCCTCAGCATTTCCCCTGCCTTCCCTCCTTCCCTTTGCCACTCGTGGAGAAGCTGCTCTGCTGTTTGCTCTGCCCCCCCGCAGATTAGAGGGCATGAAGGAATCATGGCAGCTGCAGTCAGGAGGGCATTTCCTGAGATATTGGCCCTGCTTTAAGCTTGGGTTTTTTGAGCAAAGAGTATTTTCAGCTCCTGCATCCCCTGCTGTGCAGGTCCAGCTCACCTACTGTGAGTGTCCCATATGGAACAATCATAACCAAAGTCTGCTGGGTTTCTTTCTTTTTGCAGATGAGCGGGCAGAAGCTGAAGATGTCCTGGTGTGGCCTCTCTCCTCCTCTCAGCCACACTGCGATGGCTTAAAAGTCTTCTGACAAGTTAAAGCTGCTGTCCTTGGAGTGCTACAGGGAAACATCGACATTTCCCCACACAACTCATCTGCTGATGTCCCATTACCTGTCCTGTTCCAACCAGATGAGGTATAAACTCCAGGATTCACTATTTCAGCAAGGGATCGGTGTCTGCGTGGGGAGCACGGGGGCTTGGAGAGGAAAAAGAGGGGAAGGCAAGACAGAGGAAACACTGATCCTCCCTGAGCCTCCTTTGCTCCAGGCTGAGCCCCTTTCCCAGCTCCCTCAGCCGCTCCTGGGGCTCCAGCCCCTTCCCCAGCTCCGTTCCCTTCCCTGGCCACGCTCCAGCCCCTCAATGTCCTTCTTGTCATCAGGGGCCAAAAACTGTCCCCAGGAATTAAGGGGCGGCCTCAGCAGTGCCCAGCACAGGGGACAGTCACAGCCCTGGTCCTGCTGCTACACCATCGCTGCCACAGCCCGGGTGCCCTTGGCCTTGCTGCCCACCTGGGCACACCTGGGCTCATGTTCAGAGCCAATATTGGGAAAAAAATAAATTTAAAACCATCACTTATTCTAGTCTCTTCAGAATGGATCTTTGAGGCTTCAGCCTTATTTTTGACGCCTGACAAATTTGCTGCCTCAACATCAGTAACCTAAAGAAAGCAAGGGTAACAACCTTCTACTGAAAAACACAAAATCTTGCAGGATATCTTATTTCACCTAGATGAAACACCACACTACTTAGACACATTGAAAGTTTCCATGTTAAAAAGATGGCATTATTGCATTGCCTTCTCAGATCCTGAGTCCTTGTTTCAGCTGAAACAGAGTTCATTTTCTTCCTGGTAGCTGACACAGTGCTGTGTTTTGGATTTGATACGAGAATAATGCTGATAGCACACTGGTGGTTAAGTTATTGCTAAATAGTTCTCACCCTAAACACCAAAGTGACTGATCCAGATGGAAATTCTACTGTGCTTATCTGACATGGGGAGAACGAATGATGACGTAATCCAAAATACACAAGAAACTTGCAGTAACATAAATCCACAGCCAGCCAAATTCCGTTCTCTGTGAAGCAGCTACTCTGCTGTGGGCAGTTGATTTCCATTAGGATCCATTTGGAATATTTGCAAGAAGATTAGAATTAGAATTAGAATTAGAATCAGAATCAGATATAGAATTAGATGCAGAATTAGATGCAGAATTAGATGTAGAATTAGATGTAGAATTAATTGTGCTTTGCATTGTGTGCTATCACAGAATCGTAAATGCTTTGAGTTGGAAGGGAGGTTTTGTAGCCCTGTTCCACAGGAGTTGGTTGTTAAACTGTTGGAAAATGGAACCATTTAAAAATTTGAAGTAAAGCTAAAAAAGACAATAACCTACTGCCCCTGAGACATTTCTCCACATTATTACAATTGAGGTTTCTTGATGTAGTTCTTAGTCAAAGATCTGATTTGGTTTTGAAAGTTCTACTGAAATGGCTATTTATGTTCGCGTTCATAAATCCATTTCCTTGAAGTAGTAATGCATGGTATTTGGTGATGTTTTGAGCACTGAAGAGCTAAATTATTTTGCTTTTTCATCAGGAAGGACAAAAAAAAAGCCATCTCTGCATGACAAATGAACTGCCTAATCTGTGCTTGCCTCAAATAGATTTCAGGTTATTATTTATGTTTTATCCCATGCTTTCTTTTTTATTTCTTCTTTTCTTCCCATCTGCAGAAACACTGGTGTGCATAGCTGACATCTGGATTAAAAAATAAAAGCTTGGAAGGCCAACATATTGACTCGTAAGTCTTTACTTTCACTCTTAATATGATTATTATCTTCATTTTGTAAAGCTAAAGAGATAAGGTTCACTCATAGGACAGGTTAAATTTCCTGAAAGGACATAGAGATATCAAAAAGTGAAGAAAAAAAAGAGTTTATACTGAGAGGATCTTAAACAATAGATGTCAATGAAATGTTCACAATAAATAAATTACAGTCTGGCTCAATAATTAATTGAATTTTTTCTGGTGATGAAAAGATGGATGAAGAGAGAGGACAATTCAAGTGACTATATTTGTTCAAAGCAATCAAGAAGAAGATCAATTACTCGGTGTTGTAAACAATTAAACTGAGTTGTGCTCATCCTTTCTGTTTGATGTGGATTCTTCTGGTTGGAGATTGGAGAAAAAGCAAATTCCTCGACTAGGACAGGGAGTTTTCTTATAATACTATTTCACAGCTTTTTCAGAAATAAAAAAAACATAATACAATAAATAATTTCTTTTCAAATCAGAAAGGTTTTGAAATGGGAACCAGTTCATAATGCGCTTGTACAACTCAGAGCAAATTGCAATTAAACAGATATGCAAATCAGAATTAAGAATTATAATTACAAATTCACAACTACTTGTCTCAGATTTTACTGATGATTTAGAATGAATAGATTACATTTGATATGATGAAATTAGTAATAACCGAGATAATGTTTCAGGATTTAATGGAATTTCTTTAATATATCCAAAGTACAGGTGTTGTTACTATTATTATTGTTGTTGTTGTTGCTGTTGTTATTTAGTATTGATGCCTACTTATACAAGTAAAGGTATCATATAGAACCACTTGCATAGAAATTTTATTTTCTAATATCTAGAAATGAAAGATTTGATGTCTGATATAAAATGCACTAAAACCAAGAAACTCTCTCTGATTAACTCCTGTTTGGCTTTTGGATTAAAATCTCAGTAAGTGGGGGAGAAAACGAAGCATTCAAACAAACCATAAAATCCTAGACCACCAGGTTGGAAGGGATCTCAGGGGTCACCTGGTGCAGCCTTTCTGGCAAAGCACAGTCTGGACAGGAGAGCCCAGCGCCCTGTCCTGCTGAATCCTGATTTGCCCAGTGCTGGAGAATCCAGCACTTCCCTGGGGAGGTTATTCCAGGGGCTGATTGTTATCGTGCAAAATCATCCCCCGGTGACCAGCTGGAACCTCCCCAGGAGTCACTTGTGCACATTATCCCTCATCTTTTCCGAGGGACTCCTCCTAAAAAGGGAGACTCCACCTTCTTTGCAGCCACTCTTTAAATACTGGAATGTGGGGATAAGGCTCTTCCAGCCTCTCCAGGTCTCCCTGCAGATCGGTTCTTCCCTCCGGAGTGTTCCCTTCCCCACTCAGTCTGGCAATTTCACTGCAGAAAAAAACAAACAGCTGCGAGGAAAATCTCTTCATCAATGTACAGAACGGGCTGACCATAATTTTAACAATAAATATTAAAATTTAAAACTGCTTATGACCTTGTTTATTTGTTTTCCAGAGAACAGTTGGAACTCAATAAAAGGCACGCCAACTGGCCTTAAAAACATCTCACATGGAGAAATTACTTTCTCTGTTCTCTTGTCTTTCTCTCTCTGAATGTAACCAACTGTCCTCTAAACAGCTTTTTCCTTGTCTCCTCTTACTGCCGAGGTTTATTACAGAGATAAAGCAGAGGTCCAGACACCAAAAATCTGACTTTTGTTCCCAGATCAACCACAGCCTTTTATATGACCTTGGACCACTCATTTATCTCAACTTCAAAGGCAATAGGGAGGATAAAATTAATCACTGTGGTGCCCTCAGATGCTGTAATGGAAGGGTCACTCTCTGCTACCAACCACAGTTTTTAGGGGAAAAACCAGACTAGGAGTGTGCTGACATAAATTAAAAATTCAGTATTCCCTCCTTTGTCCTCCCCTGCCATCTGTAGAGCTGCCACCCAAAGCACAGCAAAAAAGTTGATTTATAAAACCTTTTCCATTAAAGATGTTACCAGATTTTAGTGACCTAGAAGGATGACCTCTTCCTGGAAATCCTGATGGCAGCAGCTCTTAGATAGTGTAGAAAACTAAAATTTTCCATGCAACTGTGCCTGAGTTCCATCTGTTTGTTCTGTGTTTGTTTTTACCTGGCTGTGTCCCTGCGCGAGCTCCGGCTCACAGGATGGAAAAGGAGTCTCGGAATCTCACCTCGATTTTTCATTGCCAGCTTTTCCTCAAACACAAAAAAGTGCACCTTTATTTCAGCCATGCTTACAGACATTATTATGCAAGGCATTCGTGCAGCTCTTTCTCTGTAATACAGCTTTTGAGTGGAAAAATAAAAGCATAGAGGTGTTTTCAATGTATCTTAAAGACAATCTTGAATTAAACCCAGACCTGTTCTAAAAAGAGCAGGTTCCAAGGTGATTTTTGGCTACACTGGGTAATGATGATAATAGAATTTCTTTCAAGCAACTTTTAGCCGAGAAGAAAATGAATCCTTTTCCTTTTTTTTCTGTTGGGTACCATCTTGAGTTACCTAAATACCTCTTAAAGGAGACACAGTTCAATGCTCTCAGCATTAAAAATTGCTGAGTTTCTGTGGCCTGCATTTTGCAAGAAGGGCTTGCTCAATCAAGGACCCCGTGACCTCAAAATCACCAAAGCTGTGTTGCAGTCTTATGAAATCCGAAGGTTTTTCTGGTTTATTCTGAACAGAATGGGAGGCAGAAACATGTTTTGTGGTGTGCCACAAGTGAAGTGTCGTGGAGGGAGAGGGGAGCAGAAATGGAGCCTGTAATTACTGATCTCTGGGATTTGTTCTGAGATGTATGAAAGGAGCCCTTTGGGAGCTCTTAAGTGAATTCACACAATCATCACCACAGAACCATCACAGGATGGCCTGGGTGGGAAGGGACCTTAAAGATCAGGTGGTTCCAATCCCCCTGCCATGGGCAGGGACACCTTCCACCATCCCAGGCTGCTCCCAGCCCCGTCCAGCCCGGCCTTGGACACTGCCAGGGATCCAGGGGCAGCCACAGCTGCTCTGGGCACCCTGTGCCAGGGCCTGCCCACCCTCACAGGGAAGAACTTCCTCCTAGTACCCAATCTAAACCTCCTCTCTGTCAGTTTGAAGCCCTTTCCCCTTGTCCTGTCACTCGGTGCTCCCGTAAATTGTCTCTCTCCATCTTTCCTGTAGGCTCCCTCGTTCTTTAAAAAAAGCCTGGCAGTCCATTAGCGGGGATATTTGTCCACTGCCTTTGATTACCAAGATATCTTTTGTGAGTGCAAACCCACCGCCCATCTCTGTGCTGTACCCAGCTGAGGAGCTGTCCCTTCACAGGGGTGACACCCACTTTTCCTGTCCTTCCCAGGGTCCCTGGGCCGAGGGGGAGCAGTGATGAGGGAGCTGTCCCTGGGGCCACATCTGGGGGTGTGATGAAGTGACTATGCTGTCGCTTGTCTCAGAAGTTACTTGCAGACAGAAAATGGCATTTTGCTGATCGGTGTGAGAGGAATTTTGGAGCTCAGAGAGCAGAAGTCTCCGTGCCAGGGCTAACAGGGCTATTTCATGCTCCCCTGCCTCTACATTGATTTTGCTGACTCAAAAACTGCTGAAATTTTCCATTGAAAGGGGATGACTGATTATTTAATACTCTGATGAAATTATGTGAAAGTATACCAAGACTACTTGATTGATTAGATGGCTTATTTCCTGAGACTTTACGTTTTGGTGGAGATCTCAGTCCCTGTCCAAAGAGAGATCAGTTGTTTCCTGACCCTTGCTGCTCATTTCTCTCACCTGTCAATGATGTTGCCAGCACAAAACCTTTTGCTCTTAATTTATTGAGACTTTTTTTTTTCCAATTGGAAATTTCAGGCATTTTTTGGTGAACATAATTACAGTGCTCTTTGGTGAATATCAGGAGCACTTGCAAGCTCCTAAAATTCAGATATTATGGCAGGATTCACAATGCCATCTCTTGACAGTAATTTTGTTGCTGATTCCTAGATTTTTGATGCATGAGAAGACTTGCTATGAACATTTTTTTCTTAGATTCATGGGTGTAAAATCATTTTGATAAATAATGACTGGACTGGTGTGTGCAAGGATCAGACGTGTAAAATGCTGCCCTAACTCTGTTGTTGGAGCTTTTGCACGCTGTTTCCTTTAAACCATTTTTTATCACGCTACTTAAAACTTCTCTCTCTGATATGCATCTGATGGTTGCACGCATGAAGAGTCTGAAATGTTTGTTTTAATCCCTTACAGGACACCACATTTCTAAAAGTCTATTTACTCAGCTCCTTCAATGCTCTGCGGGGCCATCACCCTGACTTTCCAAGCCATGAAAATGGTCCAAAATAAGATTTAAAGCAATGCAGTTGTCTTTTAATAGCGTAGCAGGGAACGTGTTAACTCCAGACTGTGCAACAGCCCCGGTGACCCCACGGTCTGTGTGTTTATAGGCACCAGCTTTAATGGCCCGTTGTGATAGATGAGAGATATTAAAATCTTACAGTCACTGCCCGGTCATTTACAGTCAACAGAGGGCTAGAAGTGAAAGGTCAGGCCTAGGAGAGCTGGAAAATCCTCTAAGCAAACTCTGGAGCAGGGAATGGGCTGCTCCAGGGACTGCAGGCCGCGGCCGATTTTTCTGCTGTTGTTGTTGTTCCTGGCCCGGGGTAAGTTTATGCACGGCCCGAGGCATTCAGGATGAAATATTCCCCTTTCTTCGTGTCAAAATAAATGTGCACATGATCCACTAGAGGGTTTCTTTAGTTGAATGCATTTACCTGGTATGTTTACTAGAGAAAGAGACTTGTTTTGTTTGATCGGCCCTTCCCAGGCAGGCTGTTAAATGTGACAGAATGATTTCCAAACTGGTTATTTCCCAATGTGCTGAAGGTCCTGTTACTCCAAAATACATTTTAGCCTCTGGGTACTACCACTGCCAAGCACGTGCTACTGCCCTTGGGGATCAGCTCAGGTGCTGGCTCCAGAAGCTGGAGCACATCAAAAACAAGGATCCAAAAAGAGCCCAGTCAGCAGGCCAGCAGCAGAATCACTGACGAGCGAATATTTGTGCTGCCCAGAAGTGTCCATTTTATTATTTAGTTCCCTGAATAAGGCTGCGTCTCTAAACCCAATCTGTTTATTTCATCAGTGGGAGTCCAGAAGCAGCTTGAAGCATGAAGAGAACCCCAGCTCCCCTTTCCCAACACCCTGGTGTAAAAATGAAGGTAATGAAGGTAAATTCAGGTTGCTTTAAGCCACTTTTCCCTACTTTGTTGTGGGACCTGGCTCAGTCTCAACCAACTTCCCAGTGTGTCACCAGAGTGGGACTTCCTGTGACATAACTGATGCTTTCTGTATCTCTCTGCCCCTCCTTCTCATTGGCCTTTGGTGGCTGAAAATGTGGGAGCAGCACGACTTTCCCAGGTTACACAGCTGATAGGGATTCCTGTGAGAGCTGGGGAGCACTGCTGAGACATCCCTTTCCACGAGTTATGTCTCTTTCAGAGAGGCCAGGGAGCTGATTACATCCTTTTAAGGTCTCTTTACTCTCGTGGGATGGCACGTAGAAACCCTGGAATAATGGAATAGAGCAGGAGCCCACAGGAATAACTATTGACTGAATTTTTGGTCGTGCCTCCAAAGCTACTGCCTCTGTTTTGGAGTGTTCTTTGTGAATGAGGGACAGAAATGTTCTCTAATTGTATTCATGTGTTTAGATTAGCACAAAATTGTGGTGCTGGGGATATGTTTGCCCTTCCGCATTCACGCACAAGCTGGTTCCTGCTTTTTTGTGGAGCAGCAAGGGATTTTCAGCACCAGGCTTGTGTTGGTTGTGAAAGAGGGAGTGCAGCAGCCACTGCCTTACATAAACCCTGTGCCTGTGCAATGGACTGCTGCCACTGTCCTGTTTGGAACAGCAAGATTTCCTTTCTGACCTACTTTTCTGGTCAGTGCCTCGAGCCAGGCCCTCGGGAGCATTATTAGAACATTTTATATCCTTCCCGTGCCACAAAGCTGCCCCAACACCACCCTGAGCAGCCAAGGAAGGATCCCGTCAGCCCAGAGGGATCCACGAGCTGCTAAACAACTCCCTTGTCTTCTTTTCCTGCTGCAGCCAGCCCAGCAGATGGATTTAGCGTGCTCTGAAGCAGGCAGGGGCTCCTCAGGTGCACTGGAATGACCAGGAATATGAGAATGGTGCTGAAGGATTTGCAGGTCTGTGCCGAGCATATCCCAGCCATCATTTTCTGGGATGAATGGATGTCCAAGGGCAGTGATACCAGTGGAGACAGCTTGGGAAGACAGGGTTATTGAATTATTTAGGTTGGAAAAGGCCTCCAAGACCACTGAATCCAATCTGTGACTGATATCTTCCTTGTCACCACGTCCAGGTCTTCCTTGGGCACTTCCAGGGATGGGAACTCCAGACCTCCCTGGGCAGCCCCTTCCAATGCTTGACAATCACTTCCGTGGAGAAATTCCTCCTTGGTGCCCAACCTGAACTTCCCCTGATGCAGCTTGAGGCCGTTTCCTCTCATCCTGTCCCTTGTCACCTGAGAGCAGAGGCCACCCCTCACCTGGCTACAACCTCTTTTCATGAGGAAATTGAAGAAATATTGAAGGAATAACCTTGGAGACAATGAAACAAAATGGAATTTCATAAACTTTCACATAATTGTAGTATATAAAACGTGTAGCATTTGATTACACAAAACTCTTTATAAGAACTGGATAGAGTGCTGTTAAACACAAAATCTGCGAAGATTTCCATGGAATAAAAAGGGTGAGGATGGGAAAGGCCCAGTTGTAGGTCTGTATCTTGGTCTAGGTAGGCATCAAGGATGGCAAAGGGCTGTGATCAATCCTTCCCACTCTCAGAGCTGTGAACCCAGTGCCTCTTTCTGTCTCCCCCTCAGAGCCATTCCAGACAGCACAGGTAGCCAGATCTGAGTCTTCTTAATGGTATTTAATAGAAAACATCAACTCTGTGGCATCATTTCCTACCCACAGCTTCTACTCCATTACATTATTTTTTATGTATTTACTGGAGACAAAATTCCACGCTCTGTGCTGCTCAATTCATTGCAGGGTGGCTGACACTGGGAGGGAAAATCAGTTTCAGCAGGCTTCTCTGCACAGGAGGAGAGAGCAGGGGATGGGAACTCTCCCAACAGAGAATGGCAGGGATGTGGTTTCCTTGCCGAGGGAGTCCTGTTAGGCTGAGAGGAAGAAAACAACAGCAGGGGAGAGGCTCTCAGCCAAAGGCAGACTTGAGGGCAGCTGATCCCGAGCACATCCCGCAGTGACGAAAGAAGCATGGCAAGGAAAGCGTGCAGGTGATCCATCATGTTTTGCCTACAGCTCCTTCACGAGTTCTGTTCGGCTCAAAGAGTGCCTGGGTTAAGAAAACCTCCTGTAACACTCACCATATGTGCTTGTGCATGTCCTGAGCTGCCGAGGAGTATCCAAAAAGCTGGAATTTGGCAAAAAGAGGCCGTCTCCTCGGATGGCTGAGCAGGGTTTCACTGCCCAGAGCGATCTGTTATTCCTTTCCTGACAAATGCCCTCAAGAGTCTGTGCCTCAGGGATCAAAGAATAGACAATTTTGCAAGAGAAGTTTAAAGAGGTCACAGCCCCACTGAGGTATGACCTAAACCCGAGGCCCCACAGCTCACCAGGCTGCTATCCTGGCCATGGAAGCAACTTGGCCTGGCTGTTTTTATCCTGGTACACGTGTGAGAGTTTGGATCTGGTTTAGATGTTATGATCAGACAGACTTCATGCAGAAATAAAAGTTAAGGAGTTAAAAATCAGACATGTGAGGCACCGGTGAAAAAAGTTAACAAGAAGTTTCATGCACCCGGAAGCTTGAAAACTTCAGCATTTCTGACAAAATACTGTCTTTCTTTCTATATCTTTGTAGCTGCTCAGAACTCCAAGGGATATTTTATATTGCCTATGTAACATATTGGAATAGTTTGTATCTCAGAGCATCGTAACTTCCACATCCAAGACTGTCATCATTCCTGCTCATTATTTTGACTTTGCTTATTTGAAAAGCCGGATATAGTCTGCTGATGTCATCCTGAGTGTCCAAAGTGTCCCTGTGGCAGCTTCCTGTGGCTTCTTGAGAGCCCTGCTGGAGGTGAGCACTGTTGAAGGTGAGCCCAAGGACCCCCAAATCCCTGGGCCCACAGGCAGGTGGGTGGCACTCCTAGAAATGTTCCCATTGCTGGAAAAAAACATGGATTGTGATTACAGGGACCTTCTCCCAGCTGCCAGGCTGCTTGTGTCAGATTGTCCAGCACAGTTTGCCACCCACACATTTGTTTGTGGGGGTGCAGGGCAAACAAATTCACTGGAATGATCGGGGCTGGAAAAAAGAAAGCGCCCACTCCCTGTTTCCCAATTATTTTTTATCCTGAACTAGGTGTGTATGCATGTGTGGGTTTTTCCCTTCCCCTCAAATTTGGATTGTTTCAGCAGCCTGGGTGACAGGATGAGCTCAGCTGTTAGGAGGGGCTGCTAAAGTTCAGGAGGGCAGCAACGAGCAGATGCTGGAGGGGAGGGGGTAGGAAACATCACAGATTGCTTTTGCCACGAGAATAGCTCTCATGTGACAGCTTTTCCATGATTTCTCTGAAGTATCTGCTAACAGAGGGTGCCTTGTTCAGGAGGGAGAAGACAACCGTGACTGGTGATGGCCATTAGCTCCTAAACCTTGAAATCTGTTTTCCCTCCAGCATCTGGTAGTGCCTCTGGAGCTTTGTGGTGCCAGAAATCAACTCCACCTTGTGCTGTTTGTCAGGCAAGCTGCTGCCACTGCTCCGAGCAGCAAAGGAGGGCATTGTACAGGAGGAGGACGAGCTCTGTGCCCCTGCCTGGGGCTGGAGGATCATTAAACTGGCTGCTTAATTGCCTCAATACAAAAGGCTTTGAGAATTATTCACGGGCACCAAGTACTCTCTATTTCCTAACTCTTTCAAGCCGGCTTGTAAAGACAACATTGCCCATCCACTTCTAACCTGGAGGTTTACTCAGTCACAAATCCCATTCAAAGGAAAGGGCTTGAGAGAGCAAAGATGACAAGACTCCTCCATAAATACTGCTGGTTTTGACAGCTGAATGGAGTTCACGTTGCTGGTCGTGTTTGCCAAAGAATATGTATGGACTTGAATCTCAGAGACTGAATGCAAAGCGATGTTTTTATGTAAAAGGAACTTTAATCACTGTTACATATTTAGACATATGGTGCCAGTCTGGTACCAGGTGTAATGGAGACCGTTTAAATACTGCCTAGGACAAGTTTAGGTAATCTGAAAGCAGTTTCATAATTTTATGTCTTTCTCCTTCTCCCTCTTATCCTGAGGTAAACCCTGTGGTTGTTTCCTACACCATTTCGATTATTTCCCTGTTTTTCTGATTGGGAACCCTTCCTGCATAGATTTCATGGG
Organism: Mohoua ochrocephala; assembly: GCA_013398855.1. Classification (NCBI taxonomy): domain Eukaryota; kingdom Metazoa; phylum Chordata; class Aves; order Passeriformes; family Acanthizidae; genus Mohoua; species Mohoua ochrocephala. The sequence goes on along the minus strand of VZTA01006893.1, from coordinate 64,891 downwards.
CTCATGAGAGACTTCAGATGGGTCAGGACCAATAAATCAAGGTAAGGGGTGAGCACAGGGGTTGTTTAGGCCTCTGGCAAAAGACTCTGTATTGAGAGAACAGGAACGGCACACTCAGATGGTCCTGGGGAGGAGGTTGCCACAAAAAAAGAAGTTTTCTTCTTTCTCTGTCTTACCTCCATTCTTTTTTGCAAGTTATTTGTTGAATGAATTTGGGAAAACTGTCTGTGTGAATAAAATCAGTGGGAACTGCCCAGCTCAGTTTGGAAAGCAGTGACATTAGAGCCCATTGAGTAGTTCACGTATTGTCACCTGCCTGGGCTTGTGCAAGGTCACCCCCAATGTCCCTTGCTGCTAAATTGGAAAGATATGGGTTTGATGGACGGGCTGTGGCATGGATCAGGAATTGTCTGGATGGCTGATTTCAACAGTCAGCAGCTCAATGGCCATGTGGAAACCAGTAACAAGTGGTGTCCCCCCAGGGTCCATACTGGGATCAGCATTATGTAATATCCTCACCAATTTTTCATATACAGACAGAGAGATATTTTTTACTAAAGCCTGGAGTGACTGGACAAGAGGCGACATTTTTTAACTGAAAGAGGGTAGTTTTTAAAAAAAAGAAATTATAATGAGGCTGCTGAGACTCGGAAATGAGTCCTGAGTTAGCCCTTATTGCACATCTGCTTCTTTTGTGAACCTGAGAACAAAATAAAATGTTATAAATTAAAAGCTTTAAGTACTTTTATCACTCACCAGGTAAGCAAAGATAAATAATAAAAAAGCAACAACTTTTTCAAAAATAGAATGACGAGAAAAGCATTTCAATGAACCAAACACATCGCATGTTTCCATCTATATATATTATTTTGAGCTTGATATTTACCCTGAGAAGCATTTATTTAGCTCTAAATGACTCCCCTTTGCTTACAGATCCAGGAAGGAGTACAAAATGGGTGTATTTTTTGTCTGACCTTTATTTGTAAGCTGAACAAAGTGATATTTTCACCACATGAATTAGCACTGCGGGGCGCTGGTTTTAGAATGGGCAATGTCTATCGTGGAAGCCACTAACCCATGCCCTCGGCTGGAGTGAAAAGTCTGTAGAAAATTCATTTCTTTTTGATCTGGATAAAAAGTTCTTTAAGTTGGGTAAAACTGTAATGGGGTCTTATGAAAATAAACAAATAAATAAATTTCTGGCTGCATTGCTGTGGAAAAAATGAAGGAGCAAACAGAAGCTGGGACTTTGGAGCTGCAGAGCTCTTCACCTTTGCTTGTTGAGTTGCTTTTTAGTATTTTGGAGAGGTTTTTTGAGCATTGCATCCGAGCTTCTGTGAAATAATTACACTGATGGTTCTGGTTTCTAATGCAGAGCACAGAAATCTGCAAAAGCCATTGGGCAAATTCTGCTGAGTCTTTCACCTCAGATCAGCAGCTCTCAGGTCATTAATCATGCTTTATAAGCTTTAATAGACTAAGTGTTTTAAAGACATCTGCTGAGTCTCAAGAATAGAGTGCAGACTTTGCTCTTCTGAGATTTCTGTATTAGAGCAGCAATAATGTCAGGAGAAGAAAAAAAACGACCCAACATAAAAAAGCTTGGCCTCTCCCTTTGGTTCCTGCCATGCTGCAGGAGAGGATGATCACACAAGTCATTAATTAATTTCCTCAGTCATGGACACTGAGGAAATTAAGCTCACCAGGTATTAAATATTTCCTTAGGTAAAGGCATTGTCACCACCATCGCTTTCTCAGGCAGCGGGCATGTAAAGAAGAATATAAAGAAAGAATATAAAAAAAGAAGTGCTTTGCAGTAATTGATGTGTGAATAAAACACGGTTTTGTCCTGCACAACACGTCATGCATGCCTGAAAATCACTGCAGGTGACTGTCCTTTTGCTTATTTACTCTTTTTTCTGATTCAGTCACTCAAACACGTATTTTGGTGAAGACTGCTCGAACAAAAAGACATAAATTTAGTTTGTTTTGTCTCACATTTTAAGTGATGCTATGCCAGGCGTGGAAGCTAATTCTGAGTTGGGTTGGTGAGTCAGAAATACCCTTCTGCAAATACACCTTTGCACTTGTTACCTGCTCACTTGTAGTAATTTTTTCCAGATATTTTCCAGATATTTTCCTGTGGGGTAGAAGCTTCTCAGTACCACAAAACTCTTCCACGGTGGAAAGGGAGGACAGCGGTGGAAAGGAGCAAGCTCTTGGTTATGGATACAGGTTTGTTCCCAAACGAACAACTGGGCAGGAAACAATCGTGGGATGGTTTTGCTCATGTCTTGAGTAAATTGTCCATTTTCATTCATCGCTGTGTTGATGTTATTTTTATTTTTGTGAGGGGAATTCTCATTTTGGCGCAGTTTTGTTGGTTGGTTTTGTCGATGTGAGGGAAGGTTGTGTGCTGAATTTGGATTTTAATGATAATTCTTAAATGATCCCTCCCTGAAAATGGCAGCACTTTAGCTAAATGCTTGTCCTCTACCCCCACATTTACTCCTCAGCATGGAGGGTACACTCAGGACGTTCAGCGCCTGCTGTTTGAAAGTGCTTTACTTAAAATGTGTGAAATCAGGGTGAATTCTGCCCTCTCCCACACTTTCCTGGGAAGCACCCCAATTCCCAGGCTGACTGCAAGCAGAGCTGTCTTTCCCTTTTCCAAACACCCCAAAGCGGAGGCTGACAGTGGGATGTCCTCGCCATGAAGCTGAGGAGCCACTTTCTTTCAGTCCAGCTGATATTTTACGCCATTAATCCCCCTCCAGGCTGAGTTAATGGGGCAAAAGGCCCAATTTTGAGGTGGGACACCCAGTTGTAACTCTGCTCTCCTGGTACTCCTGCGGGAGAGTTCTGCCCTGTGGGTGTGGGGGGAACCATCAGCTGCAGGGCTGCTGCTCATTTCCGATGTTTTTCTTACAATACTTGAACAAAGTGTCTTATGCTGAGTCAGATTTTTCATCTCAGATGATTTTTCCTCCTGGCTTTTTCTATTGGTTAGGGGGGAAAAAAAAGGGAATAAAATAAATAATACAAGAAATCTGCGCGTAATCCAGAGTCATTTCCCCTTTCCTCTCCTCCCTGCATTTCTCAGTTTGGTACTGAAGACATTGATTTCTCTTCCAGCCCTTTGAGGCCCGGAATAAAGCCAAGAAAATGAATGAGAAGGTAAACAGAGGCAAAGAAAAATAGATATATGATCAGAGACACAAAGCAGGTTCCTGGCAGAATGTGGAACTGAGCCCTCTTGCTTTTTGCAGAATCCAAGCTTCCCTTAAAAGGGAAACTGAAGGAAACAGGTCAACTCAAATAACATTAAATCATGCTGGATGAAAACTTATCCCACTCCTCTCTGAGCTGCAGGATGACACAGAGTTTTTAAACTCCATTTACTGATGAGCATCTGGGATGTACGAGGAGGCTCTCTGGGATCTGAGCAGTGTCCCTTGCTTGGTGTGACAGTTTTCCTAGCAACTTCCTCTCTCTATCTGCTCTCAGCTGTTCTGTTTCTTTTTTTTTTTTTTAAAAGAAACTTGAGTCATTGCCACTTTTTATCCTCTCCTCTCTGTTTTAGTGGGATCTTCCTTCCCTTCCTGCTTTTTTTTTTTTTTTGCCTCTTTCCATTTTATGAGAATTTTATTCTCCTCTTCGTATTGTTCCAACAGTTCTCACCTTCTCTCTCACAATAAAGAAAATGAAAGTCTTATGCTACAGCATTCTGAAATAAAACTCCAGAGCAACGCTCCTGTTTCAGCTGCTCCCAGAGAAAGAGGAAGGCAGCTTTATTCAATTTTCTTCCATAAGATGTTTGTGGTCCTGCTCTTGAGTTCAGAGTTCTGACATCACGGAGGGTACTCTACAAAAATATTAGATTCTAGTTCTTTGCTGAATATTTAATAAATAGCAAACATTTCCTAATGGACTTCATGCAATAGCATCTTTTGCAGGAGGAGCCCTGCGAAAGGTGGCAGAGTTCAGGCTGAATGACAGAACAGTGAGAGGGAATTGTATTTGTCCTTACAGAAATGATCAGGAAAGGGAGCTGTAAAATCGGATAGAGTGTTACTGTTTACTTCTTGAAACTACCCTATAGATAGATATGCTAGAGACTCTTAAAAAAAAATCTAATTTCAGTGCAGACAGATGAAAAGTGATTTTTTTCCATTTCTTTTTGGCTACTTTGTCCTTTTATTAGTGCAGTTTGTCCACATTAATGGGCTGAAATAGATCAGAGAGTGCTATTAACAATGGAATGGAAAACAGAAAACAGTGCTGAATATTCCTAGAAATCTGCAACTGAAAATGCCTGTTTAAAGCTAAATCTTAGGCCTGCTGTACTATGATATTGCTTGTTACTAATTATCCTGTTAAACTCCCAGCATTGGCTTAATTTGCATTTTACTGTTTATGCCACACGTGCTAAAGATAAACAACCTTGCTCTAAAGATTTCCACAGCTGGTAAATCCAGGCCTCATTTGACCTTCCTCGAACACCAGGATTTGAGCAGGTACCTGAACAGAACGTGAATTTTGATTCCTCCAAGGTTTAGCACAAGGGATTGTGTCCATATTCCCTGTCTGTTGTGTTTCCTGGAAGCAGATTGTGGATTTTATTGTTTCTTGCACGTTCCCAGAGTCTTCAGCTTCCTTAGCCCCCATCTCCCAGTCCTTCTGCCTTGGATGAGCATCCCGGGGGGATGGTGCCCTCAGAGGGTGGACAGAGGCACTGTGACAGTGCCAGTGGCCAAAATCAGCGCCCTGTGTTAAATCCATCAGTCAAACCTTGATGTAGCCCTGTAACTCTGATAGTGATCGAGCCCAGACAGTGAACAGAAGTAGTAGCAGTAATAATGGATTTGTTCCTGCCTCTGAAAAATAGTACTGGTACAGATGGTGGAGATTTTTCCAGGTAAACTTATAGAAAATATGGTTTGGGTCTGAGGAGTGAGGAGCCCTGCAATTCTTTCAGGCCCATTTGAGTTTTTATTGTCTCTATCCGAGAGCACTTCTGTCATTTCATGCTGAGCCTCTCCTTGCACGAGGAGCTATTTGATGTCTGTGCTGCGAAAGCTGCAGTTCAGGTTATGTTTCTGTGACAGCAGTGAGGTAAAGTGGCCTGGGGGTAAAGATTCCTTAAGTGGGAAGGATATCGATCATTTTTCTTATGAGATGGGAATTCTGGATAAATTTTCTCCCCCGGCACTGATTAGCAGAGAATTTCCCAGTGAATATTCTGCGTTGGTTGCATTTATTTGAATTAAATTCCAGTTCTGAAAAGCGCTCAGGGAGGGCGCTGGAATGAAGGGATCCAGCACTGGAGATGGGCAGCAGGTGGCACCCACAGACCGTGGAAATTCCTGCCTTGCTGCGTCCAGCCAGGTGAGAAGGGCTTTAAAACCCGCTAGGACCCAGCTTAACACACATTTACCTGTCCCGAGTTACACATTTGGTGTTTGAAACAAAACAAATGGGATTTATCCTCTCGAGCAGCGTTTGCACGATAAGATATGCCCACAAAACTCATCTGCTGCCCTAATATCTATATTAAACACTTTATTCGTGGGCATGGTGCATAGATTAACAAGTCAAACAATGGAGTGGAGAATCAATTAGAGTGGAAGTGTGTTTCAGAGGCATCCAGCTTGCCCAAAAACCTGCCCCTTATCCTTGAAAGAAAACTTACCCCAAACTCCCAAGCTGGGGAGGAATGCCATACCTCTGGCTGGTTTTAAGAAACACATAAATACGTTCTGGAAATGAGAAGTGAAGGGGGATAGCTTTTCCCCCAGTTGCCACATAATCCTTTATCATTCACAGCCTTTCTTACCCCAGCTCACACCACCTCCTCCCCTTGTTTGTATTTTGTTTGTTTGTGTTGTTTGTTTGTGGGTTTGGTTTTTTTCCTACAAGGGAAATAACTTGTTTTTTCACATACAGATAGTTTTATGTCCTGTTTTGATGATGTTAGTAAAGATTTTTAAAGGAGATTAATCCCCAATGTACATTCTGCTATGTTAGAGTTTTCTAAGCCTTCTCCCAGTGTGTTGGTGGCCTAAAAAATAGATCTTTATGAAAAAAAAGATTTTGATTTGTGGAATTAAGTGTGCACTAAAGTTTGCTTTTAAATGTTTAATAAGGCTGTTTATCAATGATTTGTACAACTATGCTCAGTGACTGGTTTGCAGTAATTGATATTTCCAGGTTGTTTCACTGCAACAAGGCCATTCTTAATACAAATGAAAAACTTAAATAGTGGAATCATTTTGGGTTGGGTTTGGGTTGGAAAGAACCCTAAAGAATATCTGGTTCCTACCCCCTGCCATGCACATTCACCAGACCAGGTTGCTCCACCAACCTGACCTTATGCTCTCTCACAGTTGGGGCAGCCGCAGCTTGTCTGAGGTAATTTTTTCCCCCTTTCTCCTCATTTTGCCTTCTTTCTTCAAGATTTTGAGAAGTCAGCATACAAATATCACCTGGGTCTTCATCTTTGCTCCTGAATGCTGTCTCACAACATATTTGCATTCTTGGCCCACGCTCCTGATGTTAAACCTGAACAGTCATAAAGATCTCATTCAGCAGGTATGGTGTGAGCTGCAGATATCCTTTATTAATTTATTCATCCTGGTGCATGGAAAATGTTACACGCAGTGATTTCTTGGTATTGTTTTAATAGTCAGTAGAGGGAAGAGGTTTTATTCCTGGATATTTCATAACACGATTTGCATAGGGGATGACATTTTTTCATCATGGCATTGGATCCCTAGACTGCTAATTTAAGTCTGACAGCTGTTGGGATTAATTTGGGTGCTATTTGCTTCTGCTCTTCAGGGCTGGATTATCCATCAGGATTTTTGTTTTCAAACATTCATTGTGCTTTGTTGAGTTTACATGAAGCAATGGCAATTAAACATTTGTGAGTCTGGCAAACCAAATTATTGCTGGCAAACACCTAATTTCCTGGCAGGCAGGATGCAGGCATTTATCTGGTTTCATGGCTGAATTATCATAATCTCTGAATGCATTTGAGGTGGTCAAGCTTAAATGTGAACCAGGGATTGAAACATCCTAAGCAGTTTCATCATGTTTTTAGGAATACGGCATCATGTGGTGTTACATCCCTGCACGGTGGTGAGAGGATGTGGCTTGCTCTGAGTAATTTTGGGAAAGAATGGAATTTCGTTTTCAGGAAAACTGGGAAGAGGATTTTCTGCTTCTATAACCCTAGGGTTTTTCCAGCAAAATGCCTTCTGAATCAAGGCATGGTTTGTGAAACACAGGAAGCATCGTGAATGACGTAACATAAAACCTGGGGTTTGCTCTGTTCATGTCACAACAGTTCAACTTGGGATGGCAAAATGTTCAGCATGGGAGACTGTGAGGCTTCCCCAGTCTTGGAGAAACATTCTGCTGGAGTAGAAGGCTCACTCTGCTTCCCTCCAGTGGGTGCTGATACATCTCAAGCTGAAAACACTTGGAAACATCCACACATTTTCCTTTGTGTGGGCTGGAGGTACCTTTGGAGGGGCAGTTTTTTGGGCTGCTTCTGACCCCTGAGGTGGGTTAGATGTCGTGCCACCCAGGAGCAGACATTCTGAGGAAACTGGTTTCCTACTATTTGTTAGAAATTATTGAAATTATAAATGAAAAACAGAAAACATCCCTGTTCAGTCAAAAATTCCTGTCTGTGAACATTGGCCTTCAGATGTTCATTATAAAATTTTGTTTCTGAGTGAATCTCTTCTCTCAGCGTATCACAACAACCCCAACTCCATCTCTTTGTGCCTTTTTTCCCTCTCTCTGGTTCATTCCCTCACTCCTTTCATTAACCATTCCTCTGACCAGCTCCTTCTAACTGAACCACCATCATTCTGACTTATTCATGATTTCTTCTCCTGTGTTTCTTATTCTTTTTGCTTTCCAGTGCTCCCATTCCAGTCCTCCTTGCTTTTGCTCCTGCTTTCCTCTTGCTGTACCTTGCTTGTGTTAAAGGCTTGCTGAGAGATCATTGTGGATTCAGTCTGTCTTGATTTTGCCTTTCTTTTTTTGTTCATTCAGCCTGGGATTGATGGTTTCTATTGATTATGAATATCTATGCAAAGTAAGTATTACTCAAGAGCGTGGAGCAGGAAGAAAACATGAGGGAGGTGAGGCCCTGGCACAGGGTGCCCAGAGCAGCTGTGGCTGCCCCTGGATCCCTGGCAGTGCCCAAGGCCAGGCTGGACAGGGCTTGGAGCAGCCTGGGACAGTGGGAGGTGTCCCTGCCATGGCAGAGGAATTGGAGCTGGATGATCTCCTCCCATCCCACATCATCCTGTAATCTGTGGGGATATTCTGTGATTCTGTGATTCTCCTCAGCAAAACTTGCTTCAAGCAAGTGGCAGTGCCAGGGATGCAAAGTTGAATCAAGATGCCAAGTGATTAATTTTAATTTAGATATTATTATAAAACAAGGGGAGACCACGAGGCTGCCAAATGTAGCAGGGCCAAGAATTAAAACATATGCCTTGGCACATTTTTGGGGTGTCAGGAAAAGAAGTTTCCTTTTTTTTCCTTAAAGTGAGATACGACTCTACAGAGAGGATAATTCAGGGGTTTTGTTTTTTAAAAAGGGCCTACCATATGGAAATTTAATTACAGTGGGCTTTAGGGAAGTCAAATAATTTTTTGTAAATAAAGTTGGAGGAAATACTGGTTGCTTCCGAAATGGTTCTAGATGCTTTCCTTCTGCAAAGACGACAAATAGGAATGTTGTTTGTGGAAACACTCAGCCATTTCCAGGAGTGTTACTGATGTGGAGGAACAAAAAAGAGCTTGCTAGAATTCCTTGGGCTATGCACAGCACCTTATTTAGGCAAATTCTGGCTAGCCAATCGTGCCTTGAGTGTGTAATGGATGAACAAAAGTGTGCATCCCTTACCTGATGTAAGGAAAAAGTCAGGCAAGATTTACTCAGTTCCACCTTCTCCCTTCCATCAGTCCATAACTATGTTTTTCCACAGTGAGATATACATATTTTTTTCATGACTCACTGGGGGATTCACCTTGTTGAAAAAAACTGCAGCTGTATCTAAGCTTAAAGGCTTTTGTTGTAGTTTCGGAAGACTGAATTTCAAAACTATTTAAGGCAATAAAAAGATGTGCAATAAAAATTCTGTGCCGTTACTCAGAGGTGCACAAAGCAATGTCATTACGGTCGCTATCATCATCAGGGAATCCACTTATGTTTAGAATTCATCCTTTCTACTGAGCTTTTAGGTGTTAATTAGAACGAGAAGTTTGCTGCAGAATACAACCGAGCCACGGTCAATATGTTTAAAATAAACAACACACACAAAAAGAAAGAAAGAACGATGAGATATGGCAACAACTTAAGGCTTTGAACATTTCCTCTTTCAGGTGGAAAATTCCCACTGCTGTGTTTAAAATAAGGAAGCAAAAGATTTTACGGGGCAAATTGATGGCAACCTGGTATGGCTTGGCACTGGTCGCAGGCAGTCATCTGCTCCTTGATGTCAGGCATACAGATTTCTCTGCCCTGCTCAGACTGACAAAAATCTGGTTGGGAGACAAAGTTGTTGCATAAGTATAAGGAGTTGATTCATGAAGCCAAGGAAAACTCTGATTTAAAAAAGTTAACAAGTCTCTGACACAACCCTTGCAGAAGCCTTATCCGAAAGAAGAGGAAAAAGCCCTTTTGGAGAAGCTGAAGTGTTTGTCCTTGAGGCAGCAGGATCCTCGCTTCCAGATTGCCAAGGCCTTGTCCTCATTCCTGAGGATTCAACCTATATTTGGGTAACAAATCCCAATGAAGAGCCCTGTCAAGGGATATCAGAGGATTTAAACTTGAAGATTCGATGGATTAAAACTGGTGGAACACACCAGTTAAAAGTTTGGGTTCCATTTCATCTTATTTATTTATTTATTGTCAGGAAGAGATTTAGCAAAAAAAGCCCCAAACATGTGATCTTGAAATATCATTTTGGCAACAGCTTTTTGTTATGCCAAAGCAAGAAACTAAACTTTGAAATTCACATTCCTTTTATAACTATTTGAACCTGAAGTAGTTCTTTCTGTAGGTGTATAAATTGCCCAATCTGATAACAACAAGGAGCTGGTGTTGCTTACAGTTCCCATTTCCCACTCATGCACTGATAGACAAGGAATATTGCAATTTATGTGTGTGGAAAAGTCTAAATCAGAATTTTTTTTTTTTTTTTTTTTCAAAGCAACTTTGTATTCTTTTAACAATGGAGGACCATAATTTCCTCCAGCACTGCCAAAATTTTCTCACAATGAACCAGGCTGTGAATTGGGATCTGGAAATTTGTGAAAGGAAATGTGGTTTTGGCAAAAATAGGGTTTTTTATGTTGGGAAATGTGCAGAGAAACCTAGATAAAATTTGTGTGTGTGTATATATACTTATAAATTAGATCCACTAATTGGTGCCCTAGCAAAATATCAGGAAATTAATGAATTCGGTGAGTTTTTAACTTTTTTCTATTTAAAAAACAAAACAGGCAAAAACCCCCCAAATCAGTTAATCACCAGAGTTCTTAAGCACAAATTATTAATTCCCATTTATAGGAAACTACCAGCTGGAGCTACCAAAAACCCCACAATATCCATCCTCCGTAAAACCTAAATGGGAATTCCCAACCAGTTCCATAAGGGAAGGCCAATCCCTTCCTAAATGGGATCACTCCAAAATTTCTCAAGACAAATTTGTTTTCAGATTCGTACTTTCCCAGGGAATTAAATTGCTTTAACTACTGGAAAGACTCCTTGGAAGTTTCCAAGTCTCTCCCAACACCGTGAGTCAGATGTCTCCAGGTTGTGTTGTGCCAGAGTTGACGTCAAATGATAATCCAATGGGGTTTTCCACTAGACTTCCTAATGGAGATTCAATGGGATTTTACTCTGTAAAATAACGGGATTTTGTCTGAATCACCAAAGCCAGCACAAAAAATGTGGTCCTGTTAACGGGCTTGTTGAAACACATTTTTAAAGGCTTAAAATATCGAAGAAAAGAAGCTAGATTTTAATTTTTATGCAGTGACATCAATTTTGAATGTTAATTAATTAATTAGCATGTTAGTGCAGCACAAAGTCCCAGTTCTGGGTAGTCTTGGTGGCGACAGAAGCCCTGATTACTCCTCTTTTTCAAATTATCTCTGCTCTCCAAGACCAGGGCGTGCTGTCGCAAGCACAGTTGTTGCTGCTCACTGGAAATTTTCTGAGGAAGAAAGGAAGTGTTGCCTCATGGCTGGGTTTGGCAGGTCCTCCCTGAAATTAGGGACGTGGGGAGCTGTTGGTCATGGGTGGCCTGGTGACATCTGCCCCGGGACCAGCATCACTCCGTGACCTCTGTGGCTGCATGAAGTTTATCTTTTAGTCACTTTTACTGGATTGATAAAAGATCCAACGAGCTTCCAGCTCTTGAGGATTTGGAGGTTTGTTGTGTTTATTTTTTCTTTATATTTTTTGTCCTATTTGGGCTGGAACCAATTCCAAGAACTCTTATTTTCCCACAGACTGGGAATCCAGCTTCTTTGGCAAGCTGCAGTTGTTCTCCAGCCTGTCTCCCACACTGCTGCGCATTCTTGAGCAGAACTGTTGTCTTCCTCTGAAAGTGAAAAAATTAAAGTGTGGATGTGTGAGTTTGGCTTCTGCACATTCCCCTTTTTGCCCACTCTTAAGTAAATAATAATTTCAAACACATGGAATTCAGTTTAGGACGAAGAAATGAAGTCCATGTTTAAGTGACACAGTGGAAGCAGAAGCCCTGCTCTCATTATTCAAAGATCTTTTAAGAGCAGGCTCAGAAAATTGGCCAAAGAGGAATAAAGGCAGGATTAGAGCCCCAAATGGCAGCTGAATAAATGACAAGTGCTACTCCTAGCCCAACCCTGTGGAAAACAGCAAAATAATGGTAATATGTTTTTTTAAGCCATGGTTAATAGAATGTCACCTGTACAACGTGGAGCTTGATTTTACATGAGGGGAGTAGATTTCTTCTCAGTTGGGAGCCAGGGAAAATTCATAGTTGCGGTCTTTACCATACTTTTTAAAAATAATCTCAGTGTCTATTAAATGCTGCTGTGTGTTTTACAGGGACAAATCTGGAGTAGATATCAGTGACTTCTGCCCATCTCTGGCACCCACAATGCCCAGACAGGAAAAGGAGTATTGCTTGTGTTGCTATCAGCTTCTTTTTTCCAGATAAGGAGAAGTCACCCAATATTTCCCGGCATTCTCGGCAGCTTGTGGTTGAGAATTGTTCGTAAAAGAAACTTAAAATGGGTCCAGGGCGGAGAAATTTCCAATGTCTGCCTCAGCAGCTCACTCTCTCCCTTTTTTTGTTTTTGATAAGCACCTTAATTATAAACAATATAAATAGATCCATTGTCTCGTAGCACCCACGGCTGCAAGATAAACACAGAGGAGTTTATCCTCACCAGCACTGAGGTGAAGTCAGTGAGATTGTTGATGGCACGAACCTTGTTGGATTTGGCTGGCTCCCAAATGGACATATTAGCAGAGAAGTCTTTCACCCGATGAGGATTAATGGTGCTGGAATGCGTGGTGGCAGGAGGAGCTGTACAGGAGCAGTTTGCTGTATGTGAAGTGTGTTTTCGTGTGGTTATGTTTTCGGTTCGTTCTTTTGGTGTGAGTCAGACTGATCTGCTGAGGTAATCTGCTGGGGAACGGGGGGATGTGACATCCCTCTCTCCCTCCTGAGCTCCCACCTGAGCAATCACTGGAGAAGAGACAGGCACGGTGTGAATCGATGGGGCTGCTTGTGGAGGTGTGTTCCTAGAAAGGAGCAGGATGGGTGCAGACCCAGCTTATCAATTGGCCCAAAGCAACATTAGATGCAGACACTGATAAGGGCTACATTTAGGGAAATGAGGACAGCTGCACTCATGCAGGTGTTCACCCGGCTCCTGTGCTTGGCGTGTGCCTGTGTGTCTGCCTCTCCTTGTCCCACTATTGGAGTGTGGATAGAAAGCAGCTCTCACAAGACTGAGGGGACCGAGACATCCTAGAACATCCCAGAACAGGAGCAGTGTCTGTCACAGGCTTCCCAGGGTCACTGGGCAAGGGAGAATGGCTTCAAAGTGAAAAAGAGTGGGTTTAGATTCGATAACAGGAAGAAATTATTCACTCTGAGCTTGGCGAGGCACTGGAAAAAGTTACCTAGAGAAGCTGTGGCTGCCCCTGAATCCCTGGAAGTGTCCAAGGCCAGGCTGGACGGGGCTGGGAGCACCCTGGGATAGTGGAAGGTGTCCCTGCCCATGGCAGGGGGTTGGAGCCAGATGATCTTTAAGGCCCCTTCCAACCCAAACCATTCTGTGATCCTGTGATAACACCTAAGTGGAAAGATAGCAAGCACAGAATCATATGTAGTTCCTGACTCTTCTGTCATGTTTTTGGCCCATGATTTAATTGTGTGCCAGTGTGCCCCTCTAGCTGGCACAAAAAAGCTTTAGGAAATAGAAACCCCCCCATTATATTTCATTTATCTTATTGTCACAACTTCATTGCTGTTCCTGTAGAAAATTGGAAGTTCTACCAGATTTCTGGGATTCTATAAATGGTTTGCATGGACTTAGCCTTGCCTTTTTTATGGAATGAGAAGGGAAATGGGCACAGAGCGTGGCCACATGAGTCACATCTGTCTTTGTGGGTGTCCTATTTGATTAATCGAAGTTTACAGCCATTTTCTTTCTTCACGCCAGGCCCCCAAACAGCATGTGAGTAATTTTGTACTTCAGGTGTTGCCTGGAGGTGACAAATTTTCCCAACTTTTTCTGTATTCAAAAGTGTTTGTCTTTCAGGCATGAAATTCAGAACGTGGGGGTTTTATTTTTGGCTTACAGATGCCATTAAAGTCTGCCCCTCGCTGATGGTAAATGTGGTCTTAAAAACCTGTGAGGATAATAGAAATAAGAGCAAGGGAGAGAAGCTCTGCCTTGAGCTTGACACATTTTCCACATGGTTTAGTCGTAAATTCTAAAAGCAAATTGCAGCTTTTCTCTGTTGGGATGACCGAAAATCAGTAGCAGACGCCTCTAATTCCCCCACATCCCAGGTAATAGGACTTTTCCAGGAATGGCTTCATTTGGCTCAGAGATTGTTCCTGATGTGCCAGACTGTAAATGTCAGGCTTGGGCAGGGTGGTGATTGCTCTGCTGTGTCCTCCGGAGCTGTCATCAGTGTGAAATGAATAAGGATGTTTTGGCTCTTGCTGTGGTTCTGATTAGCTGAACAGTTTTATGGGTGCATTTTGCCTTTTTAAACCATTTCCATCCAGCACAGCACAGAGAGGTTCAGTTTCCTGCTGAAATCTCCTCCAGCATTTTATTCCCTGAATGTACCTCCCTTTCAGAGGTAGGAACCAACCTTTTGTGTAGGGAAGAAGTCTCGTAGATTCCTTGAGTGAGTCACAGAGAGAGCAGAATGCACTGCAGGAACAGGGAAAGCAGACCTCAATCACAGAGCAATCCCTGCACAACCTCCTTTTTTCTTTATTTTAAAAGAGACAGTGGGATTAACATTTGGAAACTTTATTGAGTCCCTGAACAGGTAACAAGTCTTGTGCAGCTCCTTGTAGAATAAGGATTTCTCTGAATGAAAATCTGTCTCGTCTCACAGTTTGGTACTTTGTGAATTGTTTTCCCTATATTAAGATGAGGGGAAAAAAAAAAAACCCCTTATAGCCTATCCATAAATCGAAGAGTTTAGAATTTCTACATCAATAATATATATTAAATATCAAAGAGCTTGCTTTACTGAATGTTTCCAGAATGGATAACTTAACACCACCAGATATCCTGCGTTCTCCTTCACTTGAAAGGAGGACAACTGAAATGCAAAGTCAAGTTTATTTGCACAGAGAATCCTGTTAATGACTGTCACCATTAGTCACCACTCGATGCAGAGGGAGTCGGTGTGGAAAGAGAAAGCAAATACAGTGGGGAAGGAGATATTTCCAGTCATTTACACAGGTGGCCTGAGCCTGGAGTACTTCTAAGTGCCTGTTTCACTGCACTTTGTTTGAACTTAGGCTCGAATTTTCCTTTTTGTTTCCCACACATCATTACAACGTTGCCAAGGAACACTTGCTTTAATGCACGTCTGTTTCATTCTCTAGATCCTGACTAGAGGAAATCATGGGATCCTATTTTCTACCCTGCTCTAGCCTTTGGTTCCACGTGCAGCTTTGTCTACCTGATTTCTACTCAGGCACCCAAATATCTTCTCCTCAGCTCCCCCCAAATAAACATTTGGTCAGAGCAGCAACTATTTCCAGTTGCACTCTCAGGAGAAATTGAAAACAATTTTGTTGACAGGCTTCTCAACAAATGTTTGGGAAGTGTTGGGAAGCATCACTTTGTTTTCCGAAGTGTAAACTGCTTTTCCAGCAGCATTCTGTCAATGACCTGGCAGAGGTCTCTTCCATCAAATCTTTTCAGTGACCAGCTGGAATTTGCTGAAAAATAAACATTTTGACTTTTAGATAGGAGTAAAGATTTGGCCGTAGGTCCAACATGTGATTAGGGTTATAACCAATAAATACGTGTTTCTAGCAAAAATTCACTATTTTAGAGAGCACAAACCAATGTTTACTTAAGTAGGAGCCTCTAATTTTTCCAGGCATCAAAACTAGAAAATAAGGGCTGTTACTTTGGCTACTTTTCTTGTGTTTGCTCCAAATTTTCAGGAGGAGTTCACTGGGCTCCTGAAGACCCATGGTAGACATCCAGTCTCTTACCAGTGCTGATATCCAGTGGGGAATTCAGACAAAATGGCTTGCCAGAAAATTGTTTCTGTAAATCACTTAAAGGTGAAGGAAATTTCTCCTTCTCCCCTTCTACTGGTATATGAAATATCAGTATTTATTTAATAACTTTCCATTTCTTTCAATTTGTCCTGATTTCTTTGATTTACTACAAAATGTAGCCAAGCATGGTTCTGAAACAACTGAATTTTCACAATTAGAAAAAATGAGATAGAAAAAGGATTGAAAAGAAAAATTATATTTTTAAATTATTTAATAGTAATGGCGGGTATGCCAAAACTATTTAATTATTGGTCTACATTTACGAAGGAGCTTACTTTTGATAGTCTGAGATGTGAGACGTATTTATATCGTCCTTTTCTCCCCAAATGTGAATTGGGAATTCCTGCATCAAGTGCCCATGGCATCCTCACTGCATACATGTTGTCTTATAATTGGAGATAGAGAGGCTGCTGAAAACCACTTGTTCTGACTCCATGTGGGTAACCAAAAAGGTAGTGAAGGCATTGAAGGTCAGTGGCTTTAGGGCAACATTGTTTAAAATGTAAAACAATGCCACGCCTGAAAGCGGTGAGTTGCAGCCCTTCTCCCGCTTTGTCAGCTCCAGCAGGCTGTGACTGACAGCTCTGCTGGCTGGACACATCTCCCAGCATCTCTGGCAGCTCCTGGGCTTGGCTTGGTGCGTGCAGAGCTTTGTTGTTCCTCGCTCTGCTGCCAGGACACACACAGGCACTCACGTGTTCCCTGCCTGGCTGCTCCTCGCTCGCCCTCCCTTTCTCCCAAGCAGCCCCTCTCCAGCATTCCTGCCTCAAAGATGCTCCTCTTTTCCCCTTTCTGCTGCCCAGGTGTGTCTTTGACAGGCAGCTGCTCTCCTTTTTCCCCTGAGAAGAGGTTTAGATCCTTGCTGAGCCCCTTCCTCCCCTCTCTGTGCCACACCAAACATCCTCTGAGAGATTTTCAGATTTATTTTCGTGCCAGGGGCAGGCCAGACTCCAGGTGATGTTTGCATTGAGAGCCTGTTTACCATAGACCCAACTGAACACGCTCTACAGCTAAAAATTCTTGTAGCCACACAGATCTCTCTATAGGTTGATGTCTTGGCCACAGGATCAGTGAGGGCACAATTTGCATAAACACTTTGTCTAATCTACCTGTCCTCTGTTATTTCCCTGATCCAGAAGATAAAAGACAAGGATCTTGAAGGGAGTGCAGGGTTTTAAGAGAATTGCTGGCTTTTTATTGCCTGAGTTCTGATTCTTTGGGTGTATTTTGCTTCCTTTAGGCATCAGCTGCACTCTTGGGGGCTAGAGGTTTTCCACGTGACCCAGCAGCCCTGCAGTACAAATGGAGAAAACAAAACCAATCCTTAAATTTAAGATTTTAATCGCATTTCTGATATCTCCCAGCCCAAGACTCAGTGAATCTGAATCCATGCTTTCTTATTGAAATTATGAAGAGATAACAGAAAAATCAGAAAAAAATTGTCATTTGAGATGTCATATGAACTTAAGTCTGCAAGTTAATAACTTTGTCGTGGGATGTCAAGCTTTGAATTGGATCATTGTATTTTCTTTCTGTTGTCTGTGTTGCTTTCTTTGAATTTGGTCATGAAATGAAATGAAAAAGATGCATTTTCCAGGGCGTTAGAGGAAAGCAGGTGGCACCTGATTGTTATGGACGTTCCATGAAAAGCTGCCATATCCAATAGACTGCAAATGCCCCACTTATAAGGTTTAAAATGATCTGGAAGAGTAGGTGGGTAAAAAAAATAGGACAGCGTAAAGGAATCTAGTTTTTCCCTTCTCTGGCCAATATTCCTGCAGCAGTTCTCATTTCAGAGATGCAATCTCACATGTAAAACTTTCACTTTAGAGGTGCATTATTTGATGGTCTAGACAGACTATATCCTGTGTCTGTAACTAGAATCGAAGCCACATTTTTTGCTGTTGCATATTTGGCCACCACAGACGTGCAGGTTAATTACACTGAGCACACCATTTATTTAAAAAATTGAATTAATTTCTTATGTGAATGCATTGGCTTATTTATGACCATGGAAATGAATGAGGGGAGAAAACTTTGGGAACATTACCTTTTGTGTGGTAGCAGACACATAACTCTAATTTGGTGAACCTTCACATTATTACCAGTTTCTCAATTCCTTTTCAGTGGAAATATTGGCTCTGACATTGGCTACACTTATATATGTGCATTCTTCCTTATCCTCTTTATAAAGTCCAGGCAAGCTGTCAGAAAGAGAGAAATCTTTATCTCTGGCAGATAAAACCAGACAAAACCACCCTCAAATGATTTAGATCGTGTGGACTACTCATACCAACTAACATCTGCTTGCTTGGGGTTTTAAAAATCTTCCCGGTGAAGAAAATGTCCAGTCTGCCACAATTTTATATGACAAAGAAATAAAAAGAAAACCTGGAAGTGATGGCAACAAAGAGTCATTCTTTGGAAGAGCAATGGGAAACAATTGTGGCAGTTCTGAACTGAAATATTTTTGTCTGAATCAAAAGTATGTCCAGTTTTTAAGTCCTTGGGCTTAGATTTTCAAGTGGTATATAACCAATTATTCCTCAGAAATTCACTGCCCAGTTAATAAATACCGATATTTGGGCAAATGGGTGACACAAATGGTTTGTTTGGGGCTCTGTGCACAGGCCCAAAGTGCCACTAAAATCCCCTCTCCGCTCCTGTGGCTGAGGTTTAAAAAACAACTCAGAGCCTCCATAGGGGCTAAAAGCCCTTTTCACCTCGTTCTGGATAAAACTCTTGTGCCCTTCTGGCTGTAAGCATCAATAACTCCTTGAGAAACAGCGATCTTTGCCTCAGTGAAACAATGAGCAGCCCTAATGGTCAAGGAGCCAGAACTGTGGTGTTTGGCCTCTTTGAAATACTGAACCATTATTGATGCTATAAGTGGGAACCTGCAGAGGTTTGTTGTGTGTGAGCAGCAGGAGAGAACAGCAGCTCACAGGCCACAAGGAACTGCAGAGTTACACACCAGGCAGGGCAGGGTTTGGAAAATATAAGTTAAAACCTAAGGCATCATTATGTTACTTGGAATTAACTTTGTGCAATGCTCTTTTTGCTGCTTTATATTATCTATTTGCAGAAACAGTCATTGTTTTCCTTTTTATTCTCTTATTTTTGCTATTTCTTTTCCCTGACTGCAACTAGAAGTTAGAACTTTGGGAAAAAAACCTATGCATGGCTCTCCTTCTGGCTGGAATTTTAGGAGTCTTCCAAGAAGATGCCTGGTAGCTGGGAGATGACACTTTTTTTTTGGTTACGAGTAGCCCTAGAACTGACATTCTGTAGCACTGGAGTTTCTTTATCTTATCTAAGGGGAGCATTTACAGTTTTCACATAATTCCAGGAAGAAATAAATGTCATCGCTGAACTCCAGAGAGCAACTGGGGCTAAAAGCACTCCTGGCTCCCAGCAGAAGATGAGGGAGGGAGAGGAACAGGCAGCCACAGGAACAAGACACAGCTTTAGTGGGTTGTTTTCCAGCTGTTTCCTGCAACATTTAACAGGGCACCAGTATAAACCAGTCCTGTTTTGAGACGGCTTTAATTCGCACTTGATGGAAGGGTGGCTACTGGCCGGGAAGCTTCATGTCATGAGCACAGCAGAGCTGAGACACAGATCCTCTCCTCCCTCCAGGGTTTCTGAGCAGCAGCTGGGGCTGAGCATTTCCTTTGGAAGGGGTCTGTCCAAAGCCGCAGACTGGGAGCAGGGAGGAGCTCCCCCTCCTTCTGGAAGAGAAGAGGCACTTGACAAGGGAACCTAGGCCAAAGCAGGCCGTAATGTTTCCAGAGAATTGTAACTTCACCGTGTCTTGACCACGTCCACATTTTCACTTTCCTCCAAGATAACGCTGACAGAATTCCCAGATCTCTCTCTTTTTTTTTTTTTTCCCACTTTTTCTGATGTTTGTGTTCCCGAGCCTTTTCCCAGAATACGGTTGTTGATTTCTCTTTTACCACAGTATTTTCTATTATCTTTTAACCCAGCCCAAGGCTGACTACTGGCAGTACGAATAACCTTTTCCCTTACATCTTTTCCATTAACCTCTGTCCACACCACACACATGGTACTTAATGATCAAGTCTGGGGGCTGCAGGTGCTTTTTGTATCACGAATTCCATAAAAATTGTCCTAGCCAAAATTTTTCCATCACAAATATTTTTAAGTGTTTTGCATCTTTTGATTTAGTTAATTTTTTTTTTCTGTTCAGTTTATTTTGGTTTTGCTGCATTAAAAACTGTGTTGCTAATGGCAGTAGTTATTTTCCTGAACATCTCTTTAAAAAGACAGAGGGGTTAGGCAGAGTTTTCTCACAAAGAGGGAGCTCCCACATTTCCAGGAAGTGAAATCTATGATCATCTTTCCTCAGAAGCTGTCACCTCTTCCTGTCTCAGGTTCTTTTGGCCTCCTTGGGGATGGCAGTCCAAGCAAAGCACCAATGTTTCTGCTACCTGGCCCTTACCCAAGCCCTCGAATGAAATAAATTTGAATTAGAAATTCTGGTACTTCTTTCTTTTTTACAAATATCTTTGAAATGCTGCAGAATTTGCAATCAAATGTAGACTACTAAACCACTTTGTGAAGCAGACGTAACATTTCCTTCCAGTTCCTATAAATTAGGGCAGAATTTAGCTGCTTCTAGAATTCAGCAGTTTTCAATTAAACAGAATTCAGGGGTTTTTGGACTTCTTGTTCTGAATATATTTTTTTTTTTTGTTTTAAGGGAAATGTAATTCTAATGATGTTTCCAAATGCTTCAATGCTTCATCTATATAATATTTTAGATTTTGTTGTGCCTTGATAAGGAGAACTTGCCAGTGTGCATTTTTGCCTGCCACTTCTCCACCTCACGCACTCAGCCACTAGAATCTATAAAATGAAGGGAAGAGCCCAAAGTCACCCATGAGTTTTGAAGTTATCGGGAAATAATAAAACTGATCTCAAAAAAAAATTAAAACTCAGGGCAATTTGCTATTGATATTTGCATGTGGGTCAGTGGCTAACTTTGAGTTGTTTGAGCTTGGATGGAATCACCGTGGATGCAAATTTAATTTCATACCAGGATACTCCCAGTGTGGGGGGAATGTGGGAGCCACTTCATCCCCCCATCCCTGTTTTTAATTATTTGGACTCCCCTTTGGGAGGACTTTGGCTTCTTAGTGTAATTCTTAGGCAGAATTTGAAATTTTTTACCCAATCGGAGGAAAATAAACTTTACATATCCATACAAAAATATACAACCTTTTTTTCCTCACATATTTTTCTTTTAAAAAGATTCCAAACCAAATTGTGGGTGGATCATGTGGGAATCCAAATAATGAAGACATGTACTTTCCATGTAGACGTTTTGTGTGTAGAATTGCCACAGGTTTTTATTGAAGCAGGACAGAATTTGGAGCACTTATGAACTGTTATGGCCTTGTGAGAGAATTGAAACATATTTTTTGAATGATGAATGCAGTTCCCTTCTCTTTATGTCCAACAAATAAAGCTATTTGGACAGCATCTGCTTTTTTACTGCCTTGAGTCAAGTCAATCAAGGCTTCTTTGCAAGATCCTGTGAATGTAAATTTACACCAAGAACGTGGCTTAGCTCA
The DNA here is from genome assembly GCA_013398855.1 of Mohoua ochrocephala. NCBI lineage: Eukaryota > Metazoa > Chordata > Aves > Passeriformes > Acanthizidae > Mohoua > Mohoua ochrocephala. The sequence goes on along the minus strand of VZTA01006893.1, from coordinate 43,434 downwards.
GTAGAAGGTGACTGAGAAAGAAGATGGAAAAATTAAGAAAAAATCTCATTTTAGCTTGGAGTTCTTTTTTTCTGAGCTGTTGAAATTGTGTTCTAGAAAATGCTTTGAAAGAAGACGTTACAAATAATCTTTATAAGCTTTTCTTTATTAGTGCCAATTAAGGCACACCACGGACTACATCTTCCTAAAAACAATTATTTTAATTTTTTGAAAAATCATCAAAATATTGATAAAAGAAATTACCTATTTTTGGAATGAAGAGAGTCTGAAGAGAAATCACGGCGTTAATATTCATGGAAGAATTAGTGAGGAATTAAGGCTTAATTTCATGGGTATAATTTCAATTAAACAGAATTCATTTATGTCTTGTTTTCAATTTTTATATCTTGTTTCCAATTTTTATTTCTTTTAACGTTGACGTGCTGTATAGATATTAAGATATTTCTGGGCTGCAACAAGGCAAGACTAGGAAAAGTAGATGTGAAAGCATTTTACTGAGGTAATTTACAGTTAAAGAAAAAAATCCCAAATAAAATGTTGTCTTCACAGCAGCCAGTGGAACTGAATTTTCCATGACTGCAAAGAAAGAGGTAACAGATATCTGGAGACTGAAACCTTCATCCTGTTCCATTCCTGCTCTGAAATCTTTAAGGAGCTTTAAATAGCAAGAAGTGTAGGTAGCGAGGGGTTGCAGAGCTCTCCGGTGTCAGCCTAATAGGATCTGATCAGCCCTGGCAGGCGTTCCGTGCTCCCTGGTGGAATCTGGAAAAACCAGCCCAGAAAGGCTGAAAATAACAATCATCATCCCCTTTTATCAAAATCTGGCTCTTTCATCATCCTCTCCTCACTTCAGACCCGCAGTTTTGGGTTCGCAGCTAAAGCCAGGCCTAACAAGGCCTTGGATCCACAGTGGCAGGAAAAACCCCATGTTTGGGGTAAGGAGTCCGTCTCTCCATAGGAAGTTTTGGCTGTAGCTGTGCTGGGGTAACAAAGTAGGAGGTGAGTGGTGTCCAGAAAAATCCTTTGGGAAAACTGATGGGAAAAGCAAAGCAGCTCTGTCCTCAGGTGTTGGCCTCTGGAACGTGAGCGGAGCCAAAAAAAAGAGAAGCGTTCTCTTCATTCCATGCACTCTCCTGAAAAGTTAAACCAAATACACCATTCCAGCTTACAAATCTCTAAGTTTATTTTGGCATGTGTTTAATCATTTAGGAATGGGCCTTGTTTGAGAAAGCCTCCAAGTGCCCACTTAAAACAAAGCAGATATTTAAGGGCCTCAAAGAATAAGTGTTTAAAATTTTTAGGCGCACATCTTCTTAGTGTAAAAAAGAAAACCCAACAGAAAGACCCAAACCAAACCCTAATTAAAACTGAAACAAGCCTGCCTTCATTAGTACCAAGTGGTAATAAGCTCTCCAGCCAAAAAGCTGTTCTGAACTTTCTAAATATTTAATTTTAAAAAAGATATTGAACCGGTATCTGTGTAATCATGTTTACAGTAGGTATGAGAGCATGCAAGACCTACCTGCATGCTATTGTTGCTCTGACTCTTTTTTTTTGTTGGAAACCTTTCAAAAAGTTTCCAAAGTTTTTAACTCCTCTCGGAGAGTTCTCCTCCTGGAGAGGCTGAGGTATTGAAACACGCCCTTACATAATGTCCCTTATTTGGCAGAAAATGAAAGAATAAAATTGTGGAGATATCTGATGGCCAGAGATTTTTCTTGTTTTGCTCCTGCATGAATATTTTGGAGAGATATTTATCTCTCCTGAACTTTTTACTGAGAGAGAAAAGAAACAGATATCAGGTGAGATAGGAAACTGCTATCTGTTAGTTTAGTTCTGCTTTTAGAATACAAATTCCGTGAGGGAGCTGTGTATAGGTGAGGATTTTAAAAGGGCACAGGACTGTCAAAACCAGCCCTAATATTCTGCAGACTTCATATATAGCTCCTTAGTGGAAAACTCCAATTATCTACACTTGATGGAAATATGGAATGTTTTTATCTCTGTGGAAAACAAGTTAATTTAACAACTATATGTTCAGAAACACAAGCACCTAAGTGCAAGGATGAATTCTGGAAAGGCAGGACTTAAACTTCATAATTGAGATGCTTTCTATCTAGACCGAGTGTACCCAAACTGTGCAGACTGAGGAGAAGAGCTCTGATTCACCAGTGTTTATTTTAGTCATGTGAAAACTCCCACTGAGGAAAGGGGAATTTTTTAGAGGTGTATGAACAGGGTGTCCATAATCTCAGAACTGAAGTAAAGCAGTTGAATAATTTTTCAAACAACTGCTGTCCATCATTAATAAGTGAAGTGAAGGCAGTTGAGTTCTTTTTAGATCTAAATCATCAAAAGCAAGAAGGAGATTATTTAAAAACAGTTATTAAGGGAAAACGATAAATATTCATCACCGAAGCCAAGACTGATCATCAGTGAATTACTCAGCTTCTCCAGACTACACCCTATTTTTCTATAGATAAAAGCATGTTTTGCCTACACTTGCAAGTTGGGAATTGAACATGGGGATCTTGATGAAGAGAGGAATAAGAATGTCTAGGTACTAAATTAAGATTCTTTGGGTGTTTCTCCCTTGGAGCAGCAGTGATCCAGTCAAGACCGTTGGTTCCACAGGAACACAAAGAATAAAAATAACCTTATCAGGAACAGGAGCTGCTGCCAACAGAATCATTGCCATGGTGAAAAGAGTTGCCTGGAGCGAAGTGTTCGGTTCTGGTGCTCCCAGTACATGTGGGCTCAGAGGAGTGAGCTTAGGAAAGAGCCACAAAAATTGTATTCTGCATGTGGATAAACGTGGGGATGAACCTGAGGGAGTGAGACCTCAGCACTGCCAGAGCCAGGGAGAAGTGAGGTGATGGACACAAATTAAAGCACAGAAATTCCTTCTGAACACAGCCAAGCACCGTTTAATGTAAGAGAGGACAAACACTCAAAGACATTCCTCAGAGAGCTGCTGGAGTTTGTATTTGTGGAGATATGAACAGGCAAACAGGAAACAGGCCTGGGGAATCTTTTCTGGTGAGAGAAGATCTCCAGAGGTGCCTTTCGACCTCATCCAGTCTGAGATTCTGTGAAAGAAAGGAAGAAAAACTGAAAAGCCTTCGAAAGAGTCCAATATGTTTGCTAATACCAATTCAAAAGGAAATGGATCAGAGGCACAAACCAAAGCTGAATTCTCCAAGGGAAATCCAGGTCAAGGTTTTTTATAACATGTTCCTGGATTAGTGCTCGGAGGTTTCAGAAAGGCTGTGCCATTTGGACTTCAGTAAGAGTTATGTACATAAAATGTGAATACCTATTAATATGGATACCTCTTAATAGGAATCCAAAGCTCTAAGCGAAGCCATAAGGTTCTGATTTTGTGAGCTGCCCATTTCAGGACACTGTGAATCACTTCATAAATTCTGTCAGTGTCCAAATGTCCCATTCAATCGCTGTTCAACCTTCAAATTTAGCCTTTTGGGGTTTATGGTTATTTGGTTTGTCCATTAAGGGGGATCGGTGGGGGGAGCAGTTTATCCGTAAAAATAACAGACTGGAAATAACAATAAGTATCTGCAGTGGTGGCTTTGAACCTGTGTGGAAGTTTGAAAGAACAGGGAATAATACAGAGCTAGTATTTAGTAGAATTTCTGTGTATTAAAGGTACAAAGAGGCAAACGTGTTATATCCATATAGATATAAAAAGGTCAACATTTGTGTGGATGATAAGAGAGAGAATCTTTGAGACAACAATATTAACACAGCATTTTCTTTAAAAACCCAGTCAGCTCCTAGGTCTGTGCCTGGCCCACGGGAAGTCTGTTCAACCATACCAGCAATATCCAAAAGTGCCACCTCTGCATTTTCCATCCCTCCATGGCTTGCAGCCAGGAGTAATAAGTCACAGCTACAGCTGAAAACCAAAATAATAGTCCAAAAAGTTGAATATAACAGCAGTGATGGAACCACAAGGGCATCTAAAATCAAAAAGAAGTGGGAGAGGACCAAAAGAGAGCAACACTGGAGCTCTCGACTGTAAACTGGGGAGACACAAGTCTCAACTATGGCAATAAAAAGATTATTGGCTTATGAATGAGGTTCCTGCATCCATCTGGTTTGAGATAGAATTTTTGGCTGTAAGAGGTGCATTGTGCTCTCCAGTTTTCACCTTATAAATCTGTTTGTCCATAGAGTTCTTGGAAGAGGTTCCTGGATTCATCTAATATTATTTAAATGGCCGTTTTATACAAATGCTTATTTTTCAAACTCAAGTGAGATGAATAACAAATGTTCTGTCCATGTGTACAAGATATCTAATGGCAGGAGTTTAAGTAAACATTGCTTAGCATAAATAATAGTATATGAGGAAGACAGCAGGAATAATGAAAAATGCAATTAAGAGAGAGCTGTTAAAATCAACTGGTTGAACACTCCAGAACTGGTTGAAGGATCATAAAAATAGCCAATGTTATTTTAAATATTAAGTTAGAGGAGTCTCTCTTCCCAACAAAACTCTCCCCAGAAACAGCAGAATCAATAATCCACCAGGAGACACGCAGGCTGTTGAAAATTGGGAAATGAGGCAGCAGAGCACCAGAAGTGTAAGGGGAATTCAGCTTTGAACGAGTAAAATTCCATAAATGTCTTGTACTGATGTGACTAAATCTTGACCAGTGCAGAAACTTGGATAATAAAGGCTTAGACACCGGAATATAATGTACTCTGATAGAAAATAAGATAAATGATAGATGATTAATCAAGTAATACACTATAAAATTTAACCTGTGTGTGTGAGACACACACAATAAAAAATAAGTTATCATGATCAAGATGTGATAGCCGTGCTGCTACTCACCAGCTGTTAACTTAAATAGAGTCAGCCCTCTGGATTTCAGAGGGATCTCATTCTCAGTTTAAAGACGTGTTTTACTTCTGCCTTGGGGAGGGGGGACAGAGGGACTCTCAGAGCACATCTCTTCCAAGATTAGAAAGGGTGGCACTGGTAAAATCAGGATGTGGAAAGCAAGAGGGGAAATTTAGCAGTGTGTCACCCTTCTCCAGCCTCTCTCCTTCTAGAATCCACTTTGTCTTGTTCTGAGGGAGGGATTTGCATGTTTTCTGTGACTGTTGAACTGTCTGGCACCGATTCCTTTTGATCAAACAAAGTTTTAAGTGGCATTGTTGGTCCTTCACTATGAATTTGCATTTTTCAGCCCTTTGGAAAGGCTTCAAAATTCTTTAAGTTGTCTTTGCTGTCCAGAAATAAACCCCACGTGCCTGGTAAATTTGGCAGTTCTGCCTATTAGCTTATTAAAGCCCCAAATGCCTGCTGCATACCTGTTCTTATGCACAATTATCAACAAGTGTACTCTGTCCCCTCTGTTGTACTGAATTATAACTCGAAATTATTAAAATTCAAAGGTAATGGTATAGGAAATAGAGATTAAATATAGGATTAAAGCATTTCATTGGGATGGTCCTACCATTGCTCCTCAGCAGTTTCAGTAGCAATTTGCCATGAAATTCTAGTATATACTGGGAATTGCCTGTATTTTTTCCCTCATATGTGTGAAATTAGGATTGCAAACACTGGATCCTGACCTGTACTTGCTCTATACATTCTTATTCAAAGAATATCTTTACCGAACATTCCTAAATTGCCAAAGAAGCTGCCAAACTTAAAATCTCATGTGGTTCCAAAGCTGAGTGAAGCTCAGTTTGCTGTTCTGCAAGTCCACTCCTCGTAGGTGCTGCGTGGGAATGTGATCTTGTACAGCTTCCTGGATAACTGCACTTGATAACAAATTCATATTTCCCCTATTAACTCCTCCTAATGTTCCCTGTGGAGACATATCCAGATCCTCCAAGCTGGGAGATTAGTGTTTAGTTAAGGAAAAGAATTCTCATTCTCCCTAGTTCTCTGTATAAATTGTCGTTGTCTGAAATTTTGGGAAGGCAGAATAGTCTGATGCAGGTTTTTACCCACCATTAATCTTCGTATTTTGTAGAGCTGAGATAATCTGAGAAATATCACATTAAATTTGCTAAACCTGCATGTTTATTTTCCATTATGTGAAAGGCAGGACATCTGGTATGTGACAACAGCAGGTGCACGGGGTATTTCTTCAATTATTGTTATTTGCCTTAGGTGTACTAAAACAAATATGTTTGCTATCACTGGTAGGAGAGGGTTTAAACAACCTACATTCTGATTCCCATTTTAATTAGCACAATCAAACAGAAAAACAAGTAGTTTTCAGAAGCACACCTCCTGATTTTCAATTTTTTCTAGACTGGTCTCTTTTCACTTGTGTGCAGAGTCTGTGCCCAATTTAAACTTCTGCACAGCATAAAGGCAGCGGCACAGAAGGGAAGGGAGGATGATCCATTGATCATGGTGACAATAAAGCACTCAGGACGTCCTTGTCCCATAACGTGCTCCATCACTTCCCTTCCTGCCCAGCCTTGGCCAGCCTGTTAGATTTACAAGGCTATTTCAGGGTGAAATGTTCCCTGATAAGCTGTTTTTCAGATTATCAATTTCCCACCTCTCATGCAAAGATAATAACACTGGATTTACAATGGGGATATTTGACCTACACATCAAATTGCACAGGGCAATAAAGTTCCGAGGTGGCCGTTCAGACCTCAGCTTCACACAGTTCATTCCATCATGTCTTTTCTGAAATGGAAAAAGCTGATTTCTTTGAGCCTTTGAATGTGTCCGGCCTAAACCAGGCCCAGGAGTCATTTTGGAGAGTAAAGGCCAAAAAGTCGGTGACTGGTCCTGCAGTTTAATTCCATGAATGCATCACCAGTGCCCAGGAATATGCCTGGGCATGATTTAATTTCCTACTCTAGGTGTAGTCTTTCCCCACTCTGGGATTTTTTATGAGTAGAGGATGTCGGATGTAGGTACAGCACATTGAGGGTGGAAAGGATGTCCCTTTTCCTGAGACAGAACAAAAGATCCCTGGGAAAATCTGCATGACCTTCACCAGTTTTTAGAAGCTCAGGATTTCATAAGGATGTGTTGTGAGCTCCAGCATGTTCCAATGAGCTGTATTTGAGCACATCCCCAATGCAAACCCACAGTTCAAAGGCTGCTCAACCCTTTTCTGAGGAGCTGACAGAGAATCTTTGGTGTTTTCACCAATTTTCCCTTCCCTGGTTAGTTTGCACCCCAATCCTCCTTTTTTCTGGCAGAATCGTGCGTGAAGGATGTCACGGCAGCGCTCATGACGAGGTGACTCTTCACCAAGAGGTCCCTGTTTACTCAGTTTTGCCTTGAGGAGTGTGAATGAGGCTCATCCCCCAGAAAGTCAGCAGATTTCCGTGTGAACAGGGTTGGGAAGGACTTGCACAGCTGTAACCACTATTGTGGCTGTTTCCATACTTAGCTCCACGGCGTCATTGCCTACAAAGCCTTTTAGGAAAAAGACGCTCAGTCGAGGGCTTTGAAAAAGGGAGAGTCCTATTTTTACGGCTTGTGTCACCATCCTGTGTTTGAAAGCCATTATCCCCCTTCTGAAAACCACTTTTTAAAGATGCTTTATGGGACTTACAACACAGCCAGGAGGTGATTACACTGTGAGGTGCAGTAGTTCAACACGGAGTACAAACACGACAGAGACAGGTGGTAAAGGAAGGTAGAGCCTCTTCTTCCCGTGTTTGTGAGTTTACCCACCATGAAATCCATTCTGTGCCAGGCTGGGGGATCATCTGCTTCCTTTTCCTGGAGGAGGCTGCTCTTTACAGCAGAGAATTTTGGGATCCTAAATTACTGCACAAACCATGCAGGAAAGGGCTGTTTCATTTTCCCAGCTAAGCCCTGACTCTTGTATAAGTCACCTGCAGATGCAGCAGTTGTTTCCTTCTCTCTCACAGGTACAGGAATCGCTGGAGGCACGGCAGTAAAAGAATCACAAAGCTGGCAACCCTTTAGAAACGTCTGGGTAAGGGAACAGCCCAGTGATTCATGCTCCCCAGTCCTGCAGAGGAGATGGTCACAGAGCTTTTTTCCACTGGGAGGAGGGAGACAAGGGGCAGACAGGCTTGGCTCCACGCTCAAGAGAAATGACTGTGAATTTTCTCATCTTTCCCTCAATATTTTCTCAGCTCCTGGATGTGTGGGAGGAAAAGGAAGTTATTCAGGATCTATTATGACTTTCCACTACGTTGCTGCGTTTTGGATTAGTGTTTGTCTTACGTCTGAGCCCATTGTCTCTTGAATGAGCGGATTCCTACCTCCCCATTCTGTTATCTCTCCATCGAGGCAGCTGAAATTGCCTGTGAAGAGACTACTCGGGTTTGCTTATCAGGCCTGGGTAAAATTCCTTTTAAATGTACAGAAAGATTTCAAGGATTAGAGCATGCCTCGGTTTGGGCCTATGGCATCAAAACCATATTTGGGAAATTTCTGGGGTTTAAGCTCTGATATCCATTCAGGGGCAATAAGATAGGACTATTTAAAGCCAGCCTTACTCAGAACATTTAGGAGAAAGCAAATGAGAGCTGAGACCCTGCTTGGGAAGAGGAAAAATACCCACAAAATTTTTAAAACCCCAGTTTGAATTTAGTGTAGTTTCTCAGGGATCCTCCAGAAACAATGTCTTGATGGTTCCTCATATTTTTAAACCTTTTTAGCCTCCTCAGATTATTTATACTGAGGGAACTCCCCTGCCCCCTAAACTCTGTGCATAACAAGAAAGATATGTCCTATTAATAAAGTTGTATTGTTAAAAGAATTCCCTGTTCTACATAATCTGTTATAAACTCTTTACTTTAAGTACGAGGATTTTTTTTTTTTTTTCACAAAATGGAAACTAAATGCTTATTAATCTTTTCCAAGTCTGTAAAAGCAAATAAAAAGGCCAAACCCTGATCTACGTTTAACATTTTAAATAGAATCTTGCTGCACATAAATGTGTGTTCTGACGCTGACCATTAATTTACCCGTTTTTCAAGGTGTGTGGCCCTGTTAAGTTGGGAAATTCATCTACAGCTCACACATACGTGCCTCTGTTTCTGGTAGCAGGGGTATTTTGATATGTACCAAACACCAAAGCCTGACATCATTTTTTGGCAGGCCTGTGGATATTTTGGGTTGTAATTGCTGGCTTGCATGTCAGTGCACTCCTGCTGTCTGTTAACCAGAACCATCTCCTTGTGCTTGGGGGGTTTTTTGCCAATCCTTTCTCTGGGCTCAGCGAATTAAGGTTTTTTCACCAGCTAAAAGGGTTTAATTTCTGTGTAGAGTTCGTTTTTGTGCAAGGCAGAGATGCCCAACTCTCTGTGCTTCAGCTGGAAATCCACATCCCAAAGTTCTACAAACATTCCCTCGAACACTTTATTTTCACTTCCTCATTTAAGCGCTCGCAGTGAACATTCCCAGTGAAGTGTTTTGCAAGTGAGGGTCTTCTGGGGGTCATAAACAAGGTCCAAAATACCCTCTAGAGCCATAACTCTTCTCTATACCTAATTTGGAGGGGTGGTGGTGGTAGTGGTGGGTGTTACCAGAAATATTTTGCTGTAAAGTAAGGCCATAAACATGGAAAAATGTTGACAGTCATTGCCACAAAATGGGAAAAACTTTGGTGGGCAAAATTTTTGGCAGCAACATTAAACCATTTTGATTTCACTATTTAGAAAACAATCAGGTAAAGGGAAGAGTTATTCCTGCTCATGAACAGAAATCCCAGCCTTATCCTCAAGTTTCCTTTTTGATAGAAGGAGCTGCGAAAGTACTCTGTAAAGAGGGTGAGAAACACTTGTGTTTTACACATTATGGAGTCAGATTAATAAATATATGGCCTAGGGGCAGCTTAATTGGAAAGAGCTGAATCTTTTCAGTGACAGAACCAAACTAATTTTTCTGGGGAGAGGGTTTTCTTCAAATCACTCTGATTCCCTCAGCATCGATGGAGACGCGTAAATCACTATGTGAAGATATTGTTGATGGATGCTTTAATTCTTGTCTAGAATTCCCTCAAACCAGCTTGTAAGCTGATACTAGTACTTCTCTGGTTTCTGGAAACTGCTGTTTGCTGGTAAAACATGTCAGCACTGAAGGGTTCACTGGAACTTGCCCAGTTGTGCAAACCAAAATGCAAAAAATGAGCACCATCAAGCCTAAAAAATTGTATTTCTGGACATAAAGTAGTTATAAGAAATACTTCCCCCATTCCCAAAAAGGAGTAGCTTGATATTCAGTCCAAATTAAAATACTGAACATCCTTCAGGGTTTGACAGATTTCATATCTTCAGCAAAAGTGGAATGAGGAGGTCCATAAAGTTAATATCACTGATACAGAGCGAGGTTTCGGTATCAAATAGGGAAGGAACAGGTAAGAGAACACAGATCTGCTCTTTTAAATTTGACTGAGCTTTATAATCTTCCTCTTAAGAATTTACAGGCACATATTTTTGTGGAGAATAGTGAAGGCATTTAAAAAGAGAAAGAAGTCCAACAGCTGATGGACAATGGTCCTAATAGAAATGCAAGCACACTGGGTGACATAAAAAGAGCTCAAAATGACCCTTAAAAAATGCAGACAATGTCCTGGAGAAGAAAAGAGCATTATTAATTAGAACTAAATACAAAATTCTATGGGGACAAAGGAATAATCAGAAAGTTTTCCCACAGAAAGGATCTGGAAACTGTAGGAAATCTTTACGTTATCCTCAAAGAGGATGTGATGTTGTTACAGAGATGTGGACACCAAGAGGTTTGTGTGGGATCCAATGCAGGAGAGCCCTGAGGGATGGGACACCAAAACCATTCCCTTGCACTGAGGCAGCTTTATCCAGGCAATTCCTGGCATAGCTGGAAGTCTTTAAATCCAAATGAAACAAATTAAGGTTGCTCCAAAACTGCTGCCCCAGGTAATTTAAATCTGGTGTTGCGTTTCTTCTCAATCTCTGCCTCTTTAGAAAAAATAGTGCCAATTTCTACCATTTTCCTCCTGAAGGGCAGGTTCTGTCACTCTGGCAGTGACACATCAGCCCCAAACCGATCTCTCTTTTCCAACCTGAACATTTCAGTGCTAAGCAGAGAGAAAGTCCTGGGAAGGGACCTGAGCAGTTCTAATTCTGGGCTGAAATCTGAGTGAAAAGGAGTAAGGAGCTCTTAGTTTTGGGAGAAGACCTAAATAATTCCATGTAATATGACAAAAATCACTTAAAAATGCTAAAGGTGCTGATTTTTTTTCTTCCCCCAAACCACTGATTCTTTCACAACACAAATCCCAGAGGCAGAGCCCAATGTTTCTCAGAAGAGTGACAGCTGTCCTTGTGTGCTTCCCACATCCACTGACTTTATCTTGTTTTCTTCAAAGTTCACTTAAAATGCAGGCTGGAAAAAATGCCCAAGCTGTTATCTAGAGGGAGCTCTTGTCTTTGACTGGAAACTGTTTTATCATAAAAAAAGTTTGAAAACTTGTTTGAAAACTGCATTATTCCTGGGTTTAGATGTTTAAATGGAATTGCCATTTAGAGGAGGACTATAAATTGTTAGGTGTAATCAGATCTAATATGTTTCATGCATATATATGTATATACATGTATCCATAATATACATATATATATAATTATAAGAGCCAAAGTTAGAATAGAATGTTAAAGGATTCAACTTGTCTTACAGTGAGCTCTCACACTGTTATGAAATCATAAAATTCTTCACTAAAGCAATGTCTGAGACAACATTTTAGCTAGGTTATCCTGAGCTGAAATCAGTATTTTATTTATTTATTTATCCATTTCTATACGTGAATGTTCTCCATTTTTGAAAGAAGTAGAGGAGCTGACAGGTTTTTTGTTTTAGTAGAACTAAAGAAGTCCTCAATTGCCAAACTGAAATCTGCCTATCAGCCTGGTCTGAATAAGAATATGTTTTTTCAGATTCTAACAATGGCAATTATCAATTACCATTTGAAAAACTTCAGCTTACAAGTGGATTTGAAGGGACAATTTGTTTATTTAGCAAGGGGAGGTCCTCTGCTGTCTCGTCAGCCCCATGCTGCTGTCCCTCTGTCTGGACATACTGGGTCAGACTAGAATTCAAAATAAATGTGAGCATTTTCTATTTAGTTCTCATTATTTTTCTATCCTTTTTTCACTCGTGTAAACCAGAAAAAATTATCTTATCAACCTGAATTCAAGAAGGGGTTTCTTTAGGTTTACTTCTTTCCAGAAAATGAAAAGCACCCAGAGATGCAATCTCATCCTTGGTGCAGTCTCAGCCGCACCATTTTCACCCTCGTGTTTTAAAAGTCCATTTTTTTCCCACATTCCAGTTAAAAACTTAGTAACAGTACACGAAGAGTACAGCTCTGGCTGTACTGACAGCTGCTTGTGATGGATGTGAAAGTGTGGGGTAACGTGATGCTTGTCATATAAACCCAAGCTATCTTAGAGCAGCCGAGAATTTGGGGCTGCTTTGATAGAAAATATTTATGGTATTTTAGAAAAGCACACCATGAGGGACAACGGCTTCTGGTTTTGTGTGGGGATTAACTACAGGGAAGGGTGATCAAGTGTAGAAAATCAGAATACAGGAGAGGCAGGCTCAGAGAGGAAATGTGTGAGAACTGTGAGACATTTCCCTCTGGAGCCCTGGATGGGATTGATGTGTACAGGCCCAGGTGAAATCGGGAGGGAAGAACCTGGGCAGACATTTCATTACCACTTTCAGTACTTTACTCCTTTCACAGCAGGTCTGGGCTGTGTGAAAGTCCCTGGACAAGACTGAGATACCGTCCATTGCCTAAATTCCCTTTCTGAAGCTCTCTTGTGAAGCTGATGCTCTCTGTGAGGATGTTTTTCCTCAGCTTGAAGTCAGCTCAGATGAGCATCCTCTTCCTCTCTTTGCTTGCTGTAGAATCATAGAATCATCCTATGAATCACCCATGGCTCTGATCAAATACATCCATGGAAAAGCAGCTGGGGAAAAAAGGGAACTGCTCTCCAGCAGTGCAATTCCATACAACACAACCCCACAACTGTGGGCCCACAATGAGATTTTGAAGCCCAGCAGAGAACTATGAGTGCCTCAACTCTTTTTTCCTTCATGTTTGTGGTGTTCTATGTTCTGTGAGAAAGATGAACATAGGATGCAGTGCTAAGAAAATGTCTGAGTCCAACTTGTACTTTCTGCTCTGTGCGTGATTGGTTCCCTAAATAGGTCTGTCATTCTCACTCTGTATAACATCCTGTGGTTTAATATTAATATTAATTTCTGACAGGTTGGTTTCTAAGTTGCACCCTCAAACACTGCTCATAGCAACAAAGTTTTGCAGATAGTTGAATCTAGCTATCAAAGTCTCGATTTGTTTTGGTGACTACATCCTAAATTTTCATTTCTTTCCCAAGTAAAACACTGTTACTTGAGGAATTTGTCATATGATTCAGTCCCATAGAGTAGAGAAAATGTGGTAACAGTCATAAAACCTTGTTAAGTGCACGGCACTGACAGGCTTCTCCTAACTACATTTTTCCAGATCCCTACTCTTGCTATTTTTTTTCGAGATAGAGCGAACATGTGCCAAGTTTATTAGAGCCATATCTCCCAGATGCATTAATTAGCCAAGATCCTTCCTGTCTGGAAGGGTGTTCCCAGCAAGCGTAGTTTGGCTTGCAAATCTGTGACCTGATTCAGAGCAGGAAACTTCCAAACATTATTCCCTTCTCTGACGGCATTTGAACTGCTCTGGAGCAGAGATGGTCATGAAGTAATCGTTAATGACCTTTAATTCTTTGCTTGTATGTTTTAGGGTACTGAATTATAACTGTGGTTTCCCTGAGTCCAATTTTTATTAAGAAGTTGAATAATTGTTGCAAGAGTCCATATCAGCTTTTTGGTTTTAGTTTTGAAGGAAAGTGATGCCTTGAGTGGCCACCTAAAACACAGAGACCGGACAAGAATGAAGAGAATAAAAGGAGGGATTTATTTGAAGGGCCTTCAAAGGCTCACCCTGGGCAGTCCAGAGGCTCCACCCCAGATGGACCCTGGGTCAGGGGTTCTTCACCCTTTGATAAGTTTGGTTCATTTGCATCTCAGGGTTCATTCTCCAACGATCACCTCAGTTCATGATGGAATTACCCCAAGTTTGCCCCCCTTTAGAGGCTTTGAGTTGACACATTTTGGGCCTGGTGTCCTTGGAGTGGAACCTGCAGAGGTTTGTTGTGTGTGAGCAGCAGGAGAGAACAGCAGCTCCCAGGGCACAAGGAACTGCAGAGTCACACACCAGGCAGGGCAGGGTTTGAAACATATAAAAAATTAAAACCTAAGGCATCAAAAGCATGCTTAGGCATGAGTTAATGGCGATAGACATCCCTCACATGATTCATAATATCAATACATGAGGCAAGGATGAGACAAACTTTCAATCACCACACTTTTATTTAGCAGTTAGAAGTATATGTCTCTAAAAAATATATAAAATTAAAACCTCAAACGTCTGCTAGAAAATACTGCATGGAAAGAGTTTTGAAAAGGAACCTTTGAGAAGGGACTTGCAAATCTGACTGTGGTTAGATGGAAGAGAGAAATAAAATCTGTATTTATTAACACTGATAGCATCACTGGCTCAAGACTAGGGCCAGTGATTCCAGCTGCACACGTGGGCATAACCAACCTCCAAATCCCCAAACCTGCAGCACACAGAGCAACACAACAGGAATTGTTTTGTAACACCCTCTCAAGAACTTTAGAATCTGGAAAAAAAAAAAAAAAGAGATCTGAAGAAGTAGGCCAAGTGAACTCCTCCTAATGCTCTTTATAGCCTTGCTGGTAGATCCTGCAATGCACAGAAAACAGCACATGACTGACAGTTCTCACAGAACAGCCCCAGGACTCCACATCTTCCTCGTGAGGGGAAGAGGAGGGGCAGGCACTGATCTCTGCTCCCTGGGACAGGGACAGGACCCAGGGAAGGGCTGGAGCTGTGTCAGGGCAGGTTTAGGTTGGATATCAGGGAAAGGTTCTTCCCCCAGAGGGTGCTGGGCACTGCCCAGGCTCCCCAGGGAATGGGCACGGCCCCACAGAGCTCCAGGGGCGTTTGGGCAGCGCTCCCAGGGAGGCACAGGGTGGGGTTGTTGGGGTGTCTGTGCAGGGCCAGGAGCTGCACTGGATGATCCCTGTGGGTCCCTTCCAGCTCAGGATATTCTGTGTATTTCTGTTATCCCTCTTGTCCTGGAAACCTGGATGGTTTTACCGCAGGGACCAGGGACCAGTTGTCACCTGAGCTGTGTTAGCTGCTGATCTCATCCCAGCACCAGCTGTGAGGAGTTTTACATTCTTGTGAAGGTTATTAAAGCCCATTTGTCAAGCGAGCAGAGTCCTGCACATGGCCGTGCAGCAGCGCTGCTCGTAATGCTGGGCCCTTTTGGTGGTAATGCGTCCAAAGAAGAGTAATTCATCTTGATAAGTTTTCAACATCACTTACCAAAACATTGCAGTAGCATGACACAACCCAAAGGCCTCAGTGTGCTCGAATGGACACAGGTGCTAAAGCTGGAATAACCCAAGCAGCAATTCAGACGCTGCAAATCCTGACAAATTATTTGCGTTGGGCTTCAGTGTTCCGAGGTCAGGGATTTTCAAGAGTCCAGCAGATCATTAAGTTCGGTTTCCAGGCCAGCACAGGATCTGAAATATCATGGGCCATGTACCAAAAGAATAACTGCTTCACTCTTTTAAGGGCTAATTGAAAAGTCAACATTGCACCAAGATATTGTAGCTCAGTCAACAGATAGGTTGTTTTATTTGGGGGTTTTTTGCTGTACGGGAATATTTAGAGGTAATTAACAGCACATTTGTTGTGCTGATTGCCCTGAAGGAAAATAAACACATCCCATTTCCTACTATAACTCACTTAATTTTGCTGCTTTCCTCATCTAGGAGGAACGTAAATAGAATAAACTTAGCAACAGGAGTCACTCTCTAGTTTCGGAGGCTGTGATGGGACATCCCAAGTGGGCTGTCAGAGCTGACAGACATCAGAGGAGCAGTTCTGGGAGCATAAAGAGCTCACCTTCGTGAGTAGGAAGAACTATGAGGTGGAATTCCACCACCTTGATCAAGTTTATCACATTTGAAGTAGAGGAAAGACATAATTAAGGTTTGGTCTTCAGCTCTGCTCTCGTGTCAGATCATCTTCTGTGATGCTAAAACACATATGTAAAAAATTCACATAGAAAGTAATATAATCACAGAATCACAGAATTTACTGGGTTGGAAAAGACCTTTGAGATCATCAAGTCCAACCTAAGACCTAATCAATTAAACCATGGCATCGAGTACCACATCCAGTCTTTTTTTAAACACCTTTTTTAAACCTTTACTGGGTTTTACTCACACATTCACATACGCAGAAAAATAATTATATTTTTATATATATTTATATACATATATGCATGCATTCTTGTACCCAGATTAATGAATACAGAATTTAAAGACACAAACCACATCATTTCATTCTACATTGGCCCTGTGTCACTGTATTTATTCTTTTGTTGCCTGGTGACAGCCAAGGCTGAACTAAATCTCCTTCCTCCCCCTCCAATCCTCACTTGAGGAGGCTGCCAGCAGGAATACTGGTTTTGCTATTCATGCAACTCAGAAGTTGTCCCAGTAAAAATAAAGTGTCTTGGCATGGGACAAGCAAACACTGCACTCACAGAACTGGACACTGCCACCCCTTCCCTCATTCCCACCAGGGGTCAATGAAATTCAAATAAATATGGTGACTCACTCCTTGTTCCGAGCTCCTTGGTTCGGTAAATCACGGATTGATTTAGTGAGTGGCGTGGCAGAGAGGCTTGGAACGCAGTGAAATGCGTGTGCAGGTGCACAATGGGGCTGAGCTGACCCAAAGCTGATTTACTAACATCTTACCGTTTAATGGCTTCGCATTTTTTTCCACAGAAGTGTGTGTTCTTATGTAAGCACATGTTTTTGACGCTATAAGGACTGTAGCCACTAAATTTTTATACATCCTCTGTGTATCCTTTTCACTTTAAAATCAGGATTTATGAGCTGAAAATGAATTGCATACTTCATTTGCACTGTGCCTTTTATTTTAATTCATTCCCTGCAACACCATCGCAGAGTCCTTTGCTTCATCTGGGTTTCTTGAGCTTCGTTATCATCAAGTAGGAGTAGAAGGAAATTGTTTTTTGTGTTTCCATGAGCATATTTCATTTCACTGGATAAGGAGAGTTGAAAAGATGAAGGGGTGAATACAATTCCATGCAGGAAACCCAGCATCCTGTCAGGGCACACCTCTGCAGGTTTGTCTGGTTTGTCTTCAGGCCCCTGCTCTGCTGGTCCTCTCTGAACTGGGCAGAAATCAACCTCAGAAATATGGATGTCATTTGACAAAATGCAGCTGAAACCAACACACTTCAAAGCAAACTCAATGCAGCAGAAAATGTTGTAGCTGGTTCTCCAGGGCTTCAGAAGGAATGGAAGATTTAGGGTTCAGTTCTGTGAAAATCTGAGCACAGGACTCTTCCCTTCACAGGTGTGACTCTGGTAGCTAAGGAATGTTTCCTTTCCTTAATGGGTGTTTCAGTCTTGATCTTTTTCACCTCATTGAGAAGTGGATTTAAGGATCGGGATGAGGACAGGATTATTGCTTTTTGTTTTATAACCATGTTGTAAAGTTTAATGACAATAAACATGCAATCAATCAACATTGGGGCTGGAAAGGCTGAAAAACCCCAAAGACAGAACAACCAAAGACTAACTCAGGTGAAACCCTCTGTGAACACTCCCTGACGTTCTTCTCAAAGAAAATGTTGCTATTTTTTCGCCAGTTCTGCTCCCCATGTCCTGGTCTGAGACAAATTTTTGGAGGAACGCTCTGGGAGGAACGTCTCCTCTATAGCAGCCAGGTTACAGCCCCCCCTCCTCCACCAGGGTCAGGAAAAAATTCCTCAAAGGAAAGTGAAAGGAGAAAAAAAACCCTATTTATTTAACAAACACACAAGAAAAGAATAATGCTAAATAATAAAACCTCTCGCTGTGGAGAGAAAACCTTCGGAGCTGGGTCGACTCGGGCCCCTCCGGGCCGAGGTGTGAGGGCTCCCAGTGAGGTTCTGATGTTCTGGTGCTCTGAACAGTCCAGAAGAGAAGGAGAAAAAACCCAAAGTCCCAGGGAAACAAAGGATTTTAACTCTCAGTCTCTCTCCTCCGAGAAAAGGAGCCCAGAGCTGGGGAAAGCAGGAAGGTGCCTCTGCTCTGCAGCAGCAGGAACACACGGGAGTGAATGTCCTTGGAGCAAAACTGTTTTGGAAAGTTCCTCTGGCTTTTTTTCTTTCTCTTGCACCCAATTTTAAAGACACAGAAAGGCACAGGAATCATGTCTGGGCACAGAGCAGGGGATAGGGGATTCACAGCATAAAGTCAGCCCAAGACACCCTCCCACTGGGAGAAGGGAGGTGATTGAGCAGCTCCGTGGTGCTGGGTTAAACCACAACATCACATCCTTGAGCCATTGAAAATCAAACTGTGATATCACACCGGAGTTCTGAGGTGTGGGATGAAATCTGCACTGGCAAAGCAGCAGGGAACTTTTAACTGAACAAGTTTATCCCTCGTGGGAAGGGACAGGGATGTTTGGAGATCCATCCTATTTCCTCCTGCTCTATTTCTCTATGAAGAGCGAGGCCTTGGCCTAGGCTGCGCCTCTGAATTGCTCAGGTTGGGTGAGGACCAGCTGTTCAAACAAAGCAGAGATGATGTCAGCCCCTGGCACAGCGCAGAAAACACAGTAAAGAATCCTGGGTATGTAGGTACACTCCAAGGGTTGACATTTTTATAAGGAAAGCCAGTGCATGGGACATCCTAAAACCCTTCCTATTAAAAGGCACTTGGTAAGAAACGAAGCACAGCGATAGAAATGTTTGACTGTGCTTTACAGCGAGGTTACCATAACACTTGATTAATGCAGCTTGAGTCATACTGCAAGTGCAGTGCATATACAAACTGTTTTAAGATTTATTGTGCAGTAAAAAAGTCTCATTAGAGAGACGTGTGGATATTCAGCGCCATGTAAGTCTCCTTTTAGCTCCGGGCCAGCTTTAAAATCCTGTTCTGTACCTTTTTTGGAAAGCTGCAAATCCAAACACTTGCATCTGACAGAATTTAAGACAATTAGACATTAATAGTCAATTTAATATCCTTTTTGTGGATTAAGGAAATGGCATTACAATCCTTTTAAAATTGGAAAAAGGTAAAAAAAGCTTTTTCATTCCTGATTTTTATACCCATTCCTGTTCAAGTATGTTGTTTGGGAGGTAGGGGTTTTTTGGTGTTCTTTTTTGAAATATTCTAATATATTGCAGTGCAAATTTGTAATCAGAATTTTTTTTTATTGTAAAGATGATGGGATATATTTTCCTTCCTCTTTCTTGGGAATGAAAGGGAGATGCTCTGTGTCAATATGGGTTCAGGTCTGAATATTTCACTCCAAACTTTGCCACAGGTCTGGTGCCAAACTCAGATCACTTGCTAAACAAATTAATTGGAACTGATTGTTTGTAGTAAAACTGGTTTCTCCGTGACTCACCTTTTATAGAACTGTGCAGGTTTCTACATCTTTTGGAGCAGGTTTTGGTGGCAGTTTATAGATTCTATACATTATGGGAGATGTCAGGTCTTGTTCTTTTTCCCACAGCACCTCTGCCATCAGCGTCAGCCCAATCCTCATCTTCAGGAAATTCATGCGAGCTGCAACCCCCATGGTCCAGTCTGGAACAGAGACCTGTGATCACCATTTCCTATAAAGTTTTGAAGTCCCCTAATAACTGTTGAAACAGTTTTCTGTCAAGGAAAAATAAATAAAGTGGTTGTAAAAACTAAAAGTCCCTCCCATGACAGTGAGTTGAGTCTCTGCTGTGCTCGTCTGCTGCCAGGAGCACTTTCCACTTGGTTTGTTTATGTTCTCCCTCTGGTTTTGTCTGTGGGGTTGATACACATGAAATGTTTCCTGGAAAAAACAACAAACCAACAAAAACATTATAAAACTTTTGTAGTAATATTATTTATTTATCTATTTTTTATTTGTTTATTTTCTTGGCAGTAGGTTTAGAGACTACTCTGCTTTGAAATGCTAAATAAAACACTTTTCTAGAAATGATATAAACTAAACCTTGAAGACGATTTTTTTCCCAAGCAAAAAGTAAAATTAATTAAGAAAAAAAAATTGAAATTACTTAAGAGAAGAAAATCTGCCTTTCTCTTGTGCATCTTTCTTTCTGCCACGCACTTCATATTCCCCTCATTTGCCACAAAATCTTTTCTTTTGCTGCCTGTATGGATCATATTTAAATTTCTTCTGCAATACCTGCTTTAGAGTTATATGAGAAAATATTTACCTGGTAACAGCAAGGTAGAAACCCACAGTGTTCTGTTTAGTTACTTTTATCAGAGCAGCACTATAGAACACATAATCCATAAATGAGGTTTGTACATAAAATGTACAAACTTCCCCACTGCACTCTTCAACTCTATTTTAAAATTAGCTCTAATATAAACTTCCAAAAGTAGCTGATTGTTAGAAAACATAAAGTTTATGGGATACTTTGTTAAATACTTCTACTACCATTAAATCCTGAATAAATTAAATGTCTTAAGGATGTTCTGCCTTTTGCCTTAACTCTTGTAAAAAGCTTAAAAATGAGAGTAAAAATTGGCAAAAGAACTGTGATTTTCTCTTTGATAGAAGCAATTATGGCCACTTTTATGAGAAACTGAAAGTGAAAACTTAATTTCATGGTTTTGAAAGGTAAATTATTCAGGAGTGCTGGAGGGGTGGAACAGATATTTAAATCTGGTGTTAAGTGTATAAAAGCAGGATTTCACAGTACGCAGCAGTGTTCTACATGTCTCTTCTGTATATTTAGGAAAGGAGATTTGTACTTCGATATTGAAACATTTCAACAGTTGAATTTCTCAATAAGAGTGTTTAAGTAGTCCTTAAAAAGGAAGAGAAATTAGTATTGTAGAAGTGTTAGTTTAAACCAAAAATGAACAGTGAATTCTTGGCCGAGGTTTGTGAATTTTAGAGAACTTCCTGCCTACGGTGAAGGCCCTAAATGGAGTTTCTCGTGTCTCACAATTTTGTGGAGAGAATTGGGGAAGTTCTAGGCCAGGAGAAATGATTGAAAATTCCCGGATATTTCACAAACTTTGTGACAGATATCAGGTATCACTTGCCATTCCCAAGTCCTTTCATGCCAAAAAAAATAAATAGGCACCAAGTATTTCTAATGCTGGCTTGCCCCATTGTCGGATCTCAGGAATGAGCTGCACTGGTCCTTGCAATAAGTCTGGGAATTTTCTCTCACCAATGCAGTCCTCAGTGGCCTTGCCTGGCAATGACCAGTGTAGGGTTTAATGGGAGCCTCATGTGGTAGCATTTTCCGAGGAATTTCCCAGCCTGCCCTTTCCCATCCTGCCATGGATCGGGGCACCGAGCAAAGAGCACTCCACAATTTCCTCTCAGCACATTTACAGCTGTTTTTTCAAGCTCAGCATGTGTGTTTTAGAGGCAGCAGAAGGCCAGGGCACCCCAGGATTGTTGTCTTAAATGAAATTCCAATCAGTCCGAGGGCTGGCTCTCCAGGCAGCCGTTAACTTGCAGGTGTGCTGGACTGAAATGTGCAACGTGGTTGCACAAATGAGAGCCAGGCCACGCATGTGCAGCTCTGAAATGCTGCTTAATGTGAGCAGAAAAGAGAAAGATAGCTGTGCAAACCTATTTGGATGCACACACATAAAATAAATAGAGAAATGATGAGATTTTTTTGGGCAATGCTGTTTCAAACCTCCTGTGTTTAAATGAAGGAGTATCCGGACACCTTATTTAGGCAGCAGAACCTGACACCCATGGGAACCTTGCCTATAAAATTCCTGCAAAGTACCGTGTTGGTTTTTGCTACCCACCCATAACATCCACTGGTGGGGCATTAATTTAGGCCTGATTCGTCTCCTGGCTGTTTGTTTGCTGTGCCTGGGTTTTAATTCCTCTGAAACGATGTTTGTTCCTGAGAGCGCAGTGAGAGCTCTCGAGTCTGTTTAGCCCTGCACATGAAGTGGGCCTGAGTGGCTGACAACGACTACAAACTATCAGCTTTCAAAAGAACGAAGAGATCTGTGAAGAGCACAGAAGCTTTCACTTATTAGGAGTGTATTTCCCATCCCAGGCCAACGTCAATAATCCCGGAGCTGGAGCTCAGCCCTGAGATCTCCTGCAGTTCTATGCAGCACAGCTGGCCCTCGGCTGAAGATAAGGATGGTTTTGCTGAGGTAATACTCATTACAGGATGTCTTTCTCCTGTTTTGCTTTGCCATCTGGTTACAAATGGCTGTCTTTATTCAATGAAGGGTTATTTCAGATATTTGCCAGAAGAATTCTGATTCTTTAGCTTACTGCCATATGTTGCTGCTGCCTGCTGGCTGATTAAAAGCCATAAAACAGGCAGTTTGCTTCAGTTTCCATACGAGATGGGATGTCCATAATCTGCACGAGACTTGCAGGAATTCGAGAACAATTCCTTAAAAACTGAACATAAACATTGCTGAGGGCAAGCACATTCCTCATGGTGATGAGACCTGGGATACTGCTTTTCATCCAGGTGTGTGTGATACCTTCAGCCATCAGCGAAGCTGTCCTGACAAAATCACCATAACATTAAAACTACCCCAAATTTTTCAGATGAAGGAACTGAGATAAATTCTGTGACCTGTGTAATTCCAAGCAGGAGCCAAGAACTGAACCAGAAATTGAGTTTCAGTCAAGTGCCTTAGTCACAAGCACACCCATAATCAGAACAGGCTGTTTTAAAGGCCATTTGTGTTTGTTTCTCTCCTTCCCATCAGTCTGCTTGTCATCAGAAATGAACCAAAGGAGGAACTGAATACAAAAAGGAAATCTTGAGGTGGATTTCTTACAGTAAATTCAGATGTCTTCAGTCTGTAATAGATAAAATATAAATAATTTAGCTTATTAGAGGACTGAAATGGTTACATCAAACATGGACTGATTTTTTTGGTACACTCTTGCCAGTTTTCACATGTTTTGGGTGGAAAATGAGGTAGGTCCATACAAGGTGTTCTTCATTCTGGTTTTTAGCACACAGTGAATTTCCTCCCCCACACTAAAGTCCACTGGTCTTTTCCAATAATAAGGAAAAACGTTACTTTTCCATCAGACTTCTAAATTGGAATACATGAGATCCATATTTACTGCACCAGCTACCATGGAACAAAGGAAAATTCTCAGTGTGTGTGATAACTGACAGCAAAAGCTTTTGGGATGGTCTCTTCGTGTTTCCTTCCCACACAAAATCTTGGGAGGACACATTTATCCACATTATATATTTTTCAAAACCAGCACTAGATTTATAATTACCAAGTAGCAGCTGGACATATCATTTTAAAGTAGGATGTTCACAATCCCTTGGTAATATTCAGCAAAAGTTTAGCCAAATGGATTTTTCCCTTTGGTTCAAACACTGAACTGATGAAACACTTTTCTGGAACAACATCGCTGAGTAAGAGAGTCTCTGACCTTTTCTTTGGGTTTGAGGGATTTAGACCCTTACTCTGTGGCTTCAAACCATTCAAGGAGTCCATCATGGAGAAACTTTGCACTAACAGCTCCTGGAGGTGAAATCCTGAGTGCTTTTTTCCCCTTTACCACTGCCAGCTGTGCTGTGCAGATGTGCAGCCTCCCTCCTGCCCCACCAAACCCTCAGGCTGGGGAATGGTGACCCAGCTCAGACCCTGGATCTCCCTGTTGCTGTCCTTGTGACCTTGAGAAAGTGCTTCTCTTCTGCTCAAACTTCCCTTTTCCTCATGGAGTGATTGTGCTTTCAGCTTTTGGTGTGAGATTTATGACCTAAATACTAGGCCTGGATTTCTGCTGATTTATTTATTTTCTAACAGGAAATAGTGGCCATCAATATTAGGATTCCCCTTTTACAGATCACATGGCAGAAACCCAGAGTTTATATTTACTTATCAAAAGCACGCCAGAGGTTGCCTGATGAGGCAGAAACTTAATACAGATCCCCCTGACCCAGCCTAGTTCCTCAGAGAAAATCTTCGGAAAAGAAATATTGCTGGGTTTTGTCTCTTGTCTCTTCATCTTCTCTCCTTTGACTCCTGCTGCTCTTTTCTGCTTAGTTGTATCTAAACAACCACTATGAGTAAATGGTCACAAGTTCAAATGTACCAGACAAAAGGAATAGGTCAGAAGTTTCACATTTTTTACACAGTTACAACAGGGGAAGGAAAATAAAGAGACCTGGGAAGCAAAAGAGAAGGTAACCTTCCAAAATATATAGAATATAGATATAGAATAGATATAGATATCTATTCTATAGAACAGATATAGAATTCTGATGCAGAAGCAATGATTTAGGAAGGAAAAGCCTCCTGGTGTTTGACATCTTGTGCACCTGGAGCTGTCAATATGAGACATTTTCCCACTGCGTTTTCCTTTCAGAAGTGCATGGCCTCAGCTGGTAACAAACCCTTCTCATTGTATTGAGGGTAATTTCCCATGAAGAACTTCTTGTTAGTCAGAGCAATTTTGGTTTCTGAATGTGTTTCTAGAAAATGCTGCTCAGCTGTTTTGAAAACTTTAGTTAGCAGGGTTACTGATCCTCATGCAGTAGGGTTTTTTTCAAGAAACTGTGGAAAAGATGTTTGTGCTTTTTATTTTCCCACAGTAAAACGAGTGCTTTTGAAATGGCAGATCCCATGGCCCTCTGCTTGTCAAGCATACTGTTTGATCCATATTTTTGCATCCAAGTCTTCTGAGTCATTCATAGAATCACAGAATCATCACAGAATGGTTTGGGTTGGAAGGGTCCTGAAAGCCCATCCAGTGCCACCCCCTGCCATGGGCAGGGACACTTCCCACTGTCCCAGGCTGCTCCAAGCCCCGTCCAGCCTGGCCTTGGACGCTTCCAGGGATCCAGGGGCAGCCACAG
Organism: Mohoua ochrocephala; assembly: GCA_013398855.1. Classification (NCBI taxonomy): domain Eukaryota; kingdom Metazoa; phylum Chordata; class Aves; order Passeriformes; family Acanthizidae; genus Mohoua; species Mohoua ochrocephala. The sequence continues at coordinate 18,426 of VZTA01006893.1, read as the reverse complement.
CTACCCTGGGTAACCAATTTCAGCTTGACCTCAGCTCCTTTCCAGCAAAATAATGCTGGAAATTTGGAACAGGGATTAAAGATGCTCCATGTTTGTCCTCTGCAATTCTGCACCATTTTCTGGTTCTAATCTTCGACCTGGTGGTGATTTCTAGTGTGAACTCATGGAATTTCAGTGATCCACACAGAAGGGTTGGTCCATGCCGTGTGATGATGCAATCCTACAAAGTGTGCACCTTGTTTTGCCAGTGGTTTTCTACTGACGTTTTTGGAGCTGTTAGAAAAATACTCCAAATCCCCTAGAACAGATAAAAGGAAGTATTTAGGGTGCTCCTGTGGGGTACATCAGCTCAGGTTGCTGAAGGTAGGTCTATAAATTAGATACCTCAGGAAACTGATGAGAGCAAAGCAACTGTGCTGCAGATGATGCTTCGGTGCAGAGCCTGCCAAAGACTGTAGACTTTTCCTTAATATATTGGGTTCAAAATATTACATCTGAATACACAGAATTGCAGAATATCCTGAGCTGGAAGGGACCCACAAGGATCATCCAACTCCTGGCCCTGCACAGGACATCCCAACAATCCCACCCTGTGCCTGAGGGTGCTGTCCAAACACTTAATAATATGTTTAGTGATTCAGAAAAACATTAAAACTGAGGGGAATTGTGGGTTTAGAGTCCTGCCTTTGCTGCTTCTTGGAGAATTGTAATATTACAAGTTTCGGGTCACTGAGGGATGCAGATTTTTACCCTTTACTGTTCTTACCTTTCTGTTACATTTCACTTCCAAGGGATCTTTTTTTTTTGAACATGATGCAAAATATATCAGGTGAGAGGAGACACAGAGAGCCATCTCTGATATTCCCATGCAATGGGAAAATAATTTCCTATTTGCATCCAGGCACGATGTGGTTTTCCCACAGATGCCTTCATTGCACGCAGTAAGAGGAAGACAGAAGAGCAGCAGGGAAGGTGGTGTTTACCTTATTCCCTCCACCTGTGCTGAACAGCCACACTCTGGAGCACTGGATGAACCAGGAAGGAGATTGCTGGAAAGTGGTGTAATCTTATACACACATCATTACGGGGTGAGTTAAGATACTGGACTTCAAATCACTTTACAGCCTACGGGGAAAATAAGCTTTCTCTTCTGGGCTGGCAGTTGCATAAAATGCAGCCTTTTCCTGCAGGGTTTCGCCCCTAGAAGATTTATTCTCTGTTTCCTTTTCATAAATCCCAGATGAACTTTTAAATCCAGGACAGTTTGAAGCCACTGAACTTTCATAAGCCTTGCTCCTGCAGCTGATTTGCATGGAACACAGAAGTCTGAGGCAAGAATGACTGCAGACTAGAATGTACCATAGATCTGTGCCAGAAGCTTTGAACTCAGGTACAAGTGAATCATTTCCAAGGACTCTGGCCCACACAATGGAATATTTCCTGTCTGGATGAATTACACACTGCCTGGGTGGGCTTGTGAATGGTGAGAAAAAAAAAGCCCCAAAGATTAAAAAGTCCCTGATGTACTTAAATGAGGGAAGCAACCCAATGGAACCCTGAAATGCCAGGGCTGCTGCAAACGCTTTGGATTTGTCCTGCCACGAGCTGATCAAAGTTTACGTGAAAGGCATCAGAGAGTTTTGCTGTACAAAACACCCTCCTTATCTCCTTTTTTTGCAGCAAATATACAGAAGCAATCATTTTAAGTTGTCCTCTCAGTGTCTAGATTGAAAAGAAGAAAAAAAACAGATACAGCTTTCCAGTTTTTATTATTGAAGCACGTCATTTGAACATCTGCTATCCTTAGGTGGAGGCTGAGGAGGGGAAACAAAAAATGATGTCAGATTCAAATCTTCCCATTTCTGAACAGAGGGGGATTTCCACCTGGTGAGAGTTAGAAAGAAGTTTCCCTGGACTGGGTTCTTTAGGTTCCAGCCCCTGTTGGGTGTGGGATGTTGGGCCTCAAGTAGCCAGTGTCGATCAGGGCTGTAGAGCATCTTCAAGTTGTTTTGTCACCCAGCCTGGGGAGAACCATCTAAGAACTGATTGATCCCACTGGGTGGATCTCTGGGAGTGTGGCTGCAGGAGACAAAGCTTTAGTTTGCATGAAGTGCAGTGTGTCTTCCTCAGGGTTAAAAGTGAATTATTTCTCGTGGCCCACTTTCAAAGAGTTCGCTGTGGTGAAAAGCTGAAGTTTCTCATCTGTTGCCATCAGAGCGATGGTTCGTTTGCATTTAACTCTGTGCAAGCAGCTGATGGGCACCCATCACACCCCAGAGCACTCAGAAATCCGCATGTCCCATTCCACCACTTCCTGCAATGACTGTGCCGCCTTCCCAAAAGAACCAGGTTTATTTTGGATCTCCTTCTCGCAGTGGGGACCAGTCTCTCCAGTTGCTCATCCCTGAGAAAACAGGAACAAACAGAGGAGAGTCCCACTGCAGCACCATTTCCAAGGGAGGAGGTGGAAGTCAATTTGTTTAATATCTGTGAACCAACCTTGGAGATGAGCTCATGGTGTCCATGAGGAATGAGGCCTGTGGGCCCCAAGGCTCCAAGCCCTCATGTTATCCTTCTCAGTTTATTATTTTTTCAGCTAAAATTTAATGTAACTGAACAGTTTGATCCAAGATTAACAAAAATCAATCCCTCATGTAACTCCATTAAATGCATTGGAGTTGCACCAAGCATGACTTTGGCCCATTCAGTGTTTTCTCCCAAGATGTGAATCATCTTTAACACAACTTCGCTGATTTAACGTTTTGGACAACAGACTGATACCAGCAATTCTACAAAACCTCAGAAGCCATCCTCAGAAATTTCCATAACCCCCTTTTTTTTCAAAACCACATGGAAAGTCTTGTAATTGTGCTGATGAAACATCAGAACTTGTATAGAAAACGCATAAATATCTCGTTTTCAGGCATTGCTTAGCACTGAAGTTTCTGGCAGCATTTTTCCTCTGAAATAAGGGGGCTGTTGTTCCTAAATCTTACCATTGTGATTTTGAATGCGATCTCTCAGGCCCTCTGTCTAAACCATTCCCTTTCTTTGCGGTTTTGGTACCAAATGTGATCTGCCCTGTGAGTAGGATGGTTTAGTCTGATTTCCCAGAAGAAAAATGACATCAACATGTAAATTCTGCTTTTTGTTGGTAGAGATTTGCAGCATTTTTCGCTCAAAAGCCTCAGCCAGGTTTTCTGAATCCAAACAGGTTTCCAGTTGTATTCTTATAGCTCTATCAAAAAATGGTTTAATTCAGCTTTCATTGACATTGACCTCAAGACCAAGTTTTTTTCTGATTTATTCTGCAATTTACCACTTTAGCTGATGATTTGGCCAAGATGGTGAATTTCAGTGTCTTTCATTGTAGAATTAATATTTCTAAGGGTATAAAACTGTGTATTTGTAAAATCATAACTGACCAAAAGGCGCTCATTAGAACTTGAACTCATCAACAAATATGTTAAAGATCTTTAGACTGAATTCACTAATGCTGAATGTCTTCAGGAGAAAGAATCCTTTCATCCTGGGTATGGCAGTGAGGAGTGCCATAAAAGAATATGAAAAATGAAACATTTTTGCTCATTTTAGGACAAGATTTAATAGAATCACTGAGAATCTGGGAAACAAATGTTTTAAAACCAAAGAGATCTCCATGGCAAAATTATTTGAAGAGTTGCATAATTTATTTGGAAAAGCACCAGAAGAATTAGAGAATTTTTTATAGGAAGGAGGACAATTTATCCATGGAGCTTATGAAAAATTCGCTGTCCTTGGCTCCTTGAAAAGTGAGTCCTTTCTTCTTGACACAGCAATGAAAATCATGGCAAATAGCTGTATAAAGTGTATTTTGTCATTATGAAGGAAAGTTCATTAAGTCAGAGTTAATTTAAGGATCATTTCCTCCTCTGAAGAAAAGGCCTTGATCTAGAAGCAGCCTGATTCAATGTAGGTCCCAAAATCCTCTTGCTAAAGGGGAAATCTTTTTTCCTTAATGCTCACATATTTGGAAGTACTCTTGTGTACTTATCTTTGTTCCTGTAATGAAAGAGGAATTCATTCAGCACTTCTCACTCAGGATTTCAGTGCCTCTGGTGAGTCACAGCTAAAAATATTAAAGAGGATATTTAGGAGAAAAGGGGTGTATTGGGATTTTTTGACATATTCACCCCAAATTCAGGATGAATTACCATAAAGAAAGTGGATGTTGGATCCTGTTGAGTCACTGAAGGAGTTCTATTTAAAAAAAGATGAGTGACTAAGGAACCCTGATGCGTTTCAGCAAAACAGGGGGAGGAGAAGCAGAACCTTTATCTCCCAGGGTCAATAAGTGAGAATTTGTTTTTCAGGTGAAATTTGCCCTCCGTACTGAAAGTAATCTTAATTTAAATGTAGAAAATCCTTTACATGACATATGTCATTACATAAGCTCATCACAGTATAATCACCATCATAAATTAAAAATTCAGTTTTTGTGGTTCAAAAGTACAATTAAGGATGCTTTGAGTTTTTGGTTATTATTTTTTTTTCTGAGCTGCACCAAAAATCTCACAGTTCTGAAAGTAGTAAGACTAACCTGAGCCTGTATTCTGATCAGCATTATCCTATGTTTAGGTTATCTAATATTATACTCTTTAAAAAAACCCCAAAACTAAACAGGACCTTTCCCTAAGTTATTTTTGAACATCCACTATGTGATTACACACATTAGGATTGCAAGTCCAAGACTCAGAATTCGTTAATCACCAAAACCACAATTAATTGCCTGAGCATGTTTCACATTTCCTTCCTTTTTCTTTTTGAACTTCCAGCCTTGTTTCCCTTTTCTCAGTACCCTCCTTCCAGCAAAATAAATGCAGGTGGCTCCCGGGCTCCTCTACTTTCTACTCCTTCTTTGCTAAGCTGACTACAAAGCAAGAAGAAAACTCCTGGAGCAGAGGACATTCCTGTTTATGCCCTCGGTTTGTTTATATCTGGTACTAGAGTGTCTCACACAGCTGGGGGAAAAATCCAAGGTATTCAGCAAAAAACACTTAGAAAATGGATCAAAAAAAATTAGGAAGTTTTTACTTACCTGAGCATAGATGTTTAAAATGTCCCGACACCTGGGACCTGTGAAAACAAAAGAATCTATGGTGGTGTCATGACCAGTGCCAAGAGGTTCCTCCAAACAGTGAAACAAGTGGAGCTTTTGCACAATTTGAAGACCAAAGGTGGTGAAAAGACTGTTCTGGTATGAAGTGAAGGACAATGAAATGTAAAATGTGGATCTCATAAGTGATTTCCATGTCCATTCAACTCAGGTCTTTTTTTTTTTTTAAACTACAGTCACAAAATCTCCTCGGTTGTAGCTGAAGGAGGATGAGGATTATTTAAATATCTGCAATAAGGCCACTTACCTAAAAACCTGCGTGTTTTATTGGGGTTTATTAGCCACAACTTATTAATTATGCAGATGAATTTCCCACTATTCCACTATAAGCCCACATCCACTTATTTCTCTGTAGATTTGGGGGAATATGAGGCATTGCAGCTTTCACAGTGTAAAATCTTGAATTATATTTATTTAGCAAACAGAACAGAACTGCTGCCCCACTTTTTTCCTGTTGTGCTGGAAGGATTAGACATGGAAGGTGCTGGATCTCCTTAAAATATGATTAGAGGCACAGCTTTTGCTTGTAAGAGTTTGCAGAAGTCTGGGCCCGAACTGTCTGGGATGCACATGGGATGGGAATTTCTGAACTCCGGTAATGCCTCAAACCCATCAAGATAGGTGGTAATGCACAACTGGGCTCCACTGAGAAATATCTCACTGCTCTCGCTTGATTAAGTCAAAACAACTGCCTTGAGGGGCTCATTATGATGAAATCCATCAGATGTTAAAGAATGTAGATCAGAAGGGAAGAGGGTGGTGACTCCAGCCCTCGATGTGTCCCCAGTCCAACTGGTTCCATAACAGCTGCGAGTTAAACGCCGTTCACACCGTTCAGGCCTTGAAGCACTCCTCAGATACGTCAAGTTTTCCAGCCCTCACAAACCAGCTCTCCTGCCATTTGGTTCCTGATTTACACTGGAGACCATTTGACTCATCACTAAATTATCTTCAGGCTGTAATACTGAGGGGATTACAAGTAACTCCCTTTATAACTATTAATCCTATTGCATACTGTGTTTCTCTCTCTCAAACACATATATTTTATTGTTAAAAACACACAGATCAGTAGAAAAATGTACATGGATGTCAAGCCAGATGTATTCTGCACTTGTGGGCAACCCATGGATCTCGTAAGTCACCATAACTGTAATTAAATTATCTGAGGTAGAACTCATTCTTATTTTACCAGACAGAATGCAGGTTTGGATCTGGCACATCCATCTGGATTAATCTTTAATTCCACTGACACTTTAATTTGTAACCATTTAATTATAATCCAGTTCCCAGGAGTTTTTAATCTTCCTTGTGCTTCTGCAACTGTGCTGAAGTTTGATAATATTAGTTCAATAAACCATATTGCTAAAAGAAGCATGGTCTGGCAGAAGACCTGTCCCTGTGTGTCGTTTGCTTTGATCACATACTGCCATGGGTTTTGCCACTGGATTTTGTGTTATTCTGATACAGCTGATCCAAACAGTTATTTGATTTATATATTTTAATCAGCATCATTCATCACAGGGGATGTTACACTGAAACCAACTTATTCTATTTTTAATAAAGAAAAAACTGATCTCGAAGACTGGATACAAAAAGTTCATGACCTCTCTACCTCCTTTTCTGTCCAATTTCAGAAGCTGAGTTCTGGCTTTTTAAATCCCTCCATGCAACTCTCACTGTGTTCAAAGCACAAAACAGCCCCTATTTTCTATTTGCTTCACTAATAAGAGTCTGATTCATAAAGCCTGGCTCTAATTCTGTCTGCATCAGACGCTGATGGAGTGTCTACCAGCACTACCAGCTTTTTTTCATTCCCCAAATACGGGCTCTTCATGCCCTTCTGCCTCCTCACTGCTGCTCCGTAGGGCAGGGATTTGCTGCTTGTGGCACACTCGGAGCACCTGTCCCGTGAGGAAAGGCTGAGGGAATTGGGATTGTTCAGCCTGGAGAAGAGGAGCTTCAAGGTGACCTGATTGTGGCCTTCCAGGGCCTAAAGGGAGGTACAAGAAAGATGGAGAGAGATTACTTACAAGGGCCTGGAGTGGCAGCAACAGGAGGAATGGCTTCAAATTGAAAGATGGGAAATTCAGGTTAGATCTCAGGAAGAAATTCTTTCTTGTGAGGGTGGGGAGGCCCTGGCACAGGGTGCCCAGAGAAGCTGTGGCTGCCCCTGGATCCCTGGCAGTATCCAAGGCCAGGTTGGACACAGGGCTTGGAGCAGCCTGGGACAGTGGAAGGTGTCCCTGCCATGGCAGGGGGTGGAACAAAATGGATTTTAAGGGCCCTTCCAACCCAAACCATTCTGTCTATGAATCTGTGATCTGGAAGCCACAGTTTGTCTCAGGCAGAGAGGGAATCCCAGAATCCCAGAATCCCAAAATGGGTCAGGTGGGAAGGGCCCACAGTGGGGTCACCTGGTCCAACCACCCTGTGCAGGCAGGGTCATTCCACAGCACAGGGCACAGGATTGCGTCCGGAGGGTTCTGGAATATCTCCAGGGAGGAACACTCCAAAAGGTGATCCATTTTCTTTGGGAGATATCTTTTTAATCTTTAAAAGCATCAATTTGATAGGCTTCAGCTTTGCAATCTGAAACGTTATAAATGAGAGCTTTGTCCCCAGATCCTGTCTCAGTATAAATACGGAATATTTGAAAAATTTTGAGTGTGCACATTATGAAACAGACGAAATGATTCACTCCTTCCTTCACCAAATGGATAATTTGTCTAAATTCAGAAGATAAAGTCAGGGATGAAGTAATCCCCTAAATATTGCATACTGATGAGATAGGTTTGGGGTTTTTCGAGTACTTTATGGTTCTAGGTTGTAAATCAGAGGAACAATAGCCAGCGGAAGTAACATTGCCCTTTAATTGAGGGGTAAGTCATTCCAGTGATTAAATCTGAATGGATGAATGACATTATTATCCACTGCTCCCAGGGAGCAACTTCCAACGTGGAGATTGCACGGAGGTTTGGGAGGGCTGGTTGGGGTGCAGCAGGACTCAGTGAGACAAAGCACACACTGTTGGGTCCAGCTGACATAATCTGTTCTCTCCGACAATCATGAAATGTTCACCTCTTTGACTGGAGAAAAGAGCAATTTGTGATTATTGAGACATTCTGGAAGCGCTGTGCTCCAAAAGACCAACAATAACTCTTGGATTTATAAGAGCTAGAGAATGTCCATAGATGAGGTTGATTACCAAACAATAGATTAAATCATGCCTGTCACAAAGCTCCATGTTGCCACATTGGTGCATTGATTAATGGCATTTGGCAACTCTCCGAGTGGCCATTTGCCATTCATTCATGGGTGCCCTCTGGAGTACAATATGAGAGTGACCTGTTGGGAAAAGGAATTTTTTTTGGTCATCTGTTCATTGTTTCTCCTGTGGTAGCAGAGAAAAACTGGGGGTGGGTGAAGCCAAGACCTTCAGTTAGCTGTGTCTTAGTGGGTACAAATTGAGAAACTGAGGGAAAATCAGTTGCAGTCAAGACAGTAAAATGCCATCATTTAAATCACAGATGACCCAGTTGTTTCTTCCACAGCGCTTCAAATATCATATGATTAAAGTAATTTGGGCATTGATAATTTCTTTTGCTCCAGATATGTAAATTTATGACGGAAACTTTGTCACAACGCTTTGCTGTTGTATTTCAGCCTTTCATTTCGGCCTTGCATTCAGAACCCCAGAGGATCTATGGAAGCTCACGAAGTGCTGCATCCGTGGGAAAGACTCACGCTGGAGAAGTCCCTGGAGGACTGTGTCCCGTGGGACGGACCCCACACTGGAGCAGGGCGAGAGTGGGAGGAGTCTCCCCGAGGAGAAAACGTGTGATGGACTGGCCACAACCCCTTTCCCCATCCCCCCGTGCTGCTGGGTGGCAGGAGGAGGGAGAGAGTTTGAAATTAAAGCAAAACTTGGGAAGTAGGGAGGGCAGGAGGGAAGGTGGGATTTTTTTCAGATTTTCTTTTATTTCTCACTATTCTGCTCTGATTTGATTTGTAATTAAAACAATTTCCCCAAGCTGAGTCTGTTTTGCCCACGCAGTAGATGGTGAATGATTTCTCCCTGCCCTGATCTCTACCCACAAGCCTCTCATGATATTTTCTCTCCCCTGTCCAGCTGAGAAGAAGTTTTAGAGTAACTTTGGTGGGCACCAAACACTGCTCAACTAAGAATATGGTTTCTTTTCCTGCAGACAAAGCTCACCTGTCACACAGGAGATGTGCTGCCAGACTTAAGTTCCCAAGAATTTAATCCATAAAATGTTGGGCAGGAAAAAAAAAAAAGGAAGGAAAGAAAGAAAAAATCCCACAGCTTCACAAATGACTTGCTTACAGCTGGCATTTCACTTGTTCCTATTTTGCTGACAGGCCTGTGTGATTGATAGGAGATGTAAAGATACCCAGGATATCTCTAACAGTTTTATCTCGCAGGGTTTTCAAAGCAATCTTCACTGCCTTATTCTGAGAAATGGGCCAAGGTTTATTAAATTCACTCTGATTCCTCTGGGAGAAGACTGCCCACTGGTCTGAATTGTTTTACAAGATGTGGACGCAGAAATGATGGCAGCAATGAAAATCTGAAATACCTTTTGAGCCAATTAAGCCGAGAATATGCAGCTGAGATGAACATATCCCAAATTTTGTTAGTGTAACAGTGTAACTTATATCCCCCAAAAGGGATGTAGTCCTAGGAATTTTGCAGCCACAGGATGTCTGATGGGAAGTGTGGCATTTAAGATGAGAGAGATACCTGGACCAAAACTGTCTTCTAACAATTTAACCACATAAATGAGCAGAGACGATTTCATGGCACTCTCTGATTTATCAGTATGGCTGTCAAAAACAACTATTTTGTCAAACATTTAAATACAAATAAAAAAAAAAAAAAAAAAAGAAGAGAAAGCCTTTTCTTCCAAGTAGCAGGAGTGTGCATATTCTCATAGGTTGCATCATCAAATAAATATAGGTATTAAAAACATAACAGTTGGGATGACTGAATCACATTTTCAAATTTGAATAGCATGAAAAATGCAACAAGAATGTTGCTTTGTGTGAAGTACAGACCATGAAGTATAAAAAAAATATTTCAGGTTTTTTTTCAGGAAACACATTCCTGAAAAAACACATTCCTGAAAAAACATGTTTCTCCAAGCTTTCGGAGGAATAGTCCTATGGGTTATTTTTAATTTGTAAAATTCCTCTAAACTTGGCTGTGTTTTCTCTATAACCTGTTCTTAGGGCTCTGCAGGGATTTTGTGGCTTCTGCTGCTTGGAAATTTCTTTGGAATGCGCAACCTGCAGATACTCCTAGGAGTCAGGAGACACATCCTGAATTCTTAACTTTGTTCTGGGTGTTGTTCAGGCAACCATTTCGGATTTTATCCAGTACCCTCTGAAGCCAATTCACAAACAAAATAAGGATGAAGATCAGCACCTTTTCCTCTTTGTCTGTGCACGCAGCCTGCAAATCGTGGGGCCAGAATCCTCATTTACACTCTCAATACACAAAATAAGTTGTAGTGGGACACTGGTTGTGGCTGGAGGCTGTAGGAGGTGCATTATTAAGGAATATTTTCTCTCATCAAAATCTGATATTTTTAGTGTCCTGCCGCATCCATGGAAGTAGCGTTATGAAATGAATTCCCTGAAATCCAGCTATTTTCATGGGATGTAGCCAGAGAAATAATTCCATCTCCTTACAAGATAACTCCACTGAAGCATTTAAGATGTGCACCTCTCTGCTAAATAAATTTTTGTCTTACATTTTCCAGGCCTGGCTGTATCCCAGTTCATTTATTTCCAGTCGGGTTCAATTTCCAGGGGGAGGCAACTTCCTAAGATACTTTTTGTCCAATAAAGGTGAAAATAACGTTCTCCAACCAGCACTATTTAAACTGGCACGCACATGTGGCTAAACAGTTTAACTCAAGCAGAAATGCACCCTGGCTGGAAATAGTATGAAAACTGATATTCCAAACGGGGGGAAATGCTCAGTGTTCAGCGAAATGTAAGTTTTACATTGTCCTTATTATCAGGAATATTTTCCCGTTCAGATGTTTTGCCTAAGGGGGCAAATCTTCAAGCATGAATTAAGACCAGAAACAGGAACTCTGAAAGAAGTGAAGGACAATTTAAATCCATGCTCAAGGAATCAAGCAGGCTCCTTCCTCAGAGCGGGCCCTCACTTGAAATTACAGACTCAATCTTCCCATCATGATGAGCCTAAAAAAAGCATAATTTTTTACTGGAGAACAAATCGTATGCACCAGACCTGAGGATCTCATTATTCTTTCCCTTGTCCTGATTTACATCATTTAGTTCTGGTACTCCAGCAGTCTACTTTGCCTACATAGTGGTGGGTAAGAGAAGTTAAAAAAAAGCCTTTCTGATATTGATTCTGGTGGCTTAAACGTAAAATATTTTTCAAGTTTTTCCCCCCTCTAGGGGCAGCGAGGGCTGTTTGGCACAGCTGTGAGGAGATGGGGTGCAGCTGTGGTAAATCACTGCAAATTGATTCCTGGTGTGGGGTCTTTAAAAAGCACCTGAAGCCACTCTCTTGGGGGTTGTTGGGTGTTTCTGGCTCGGTCTTCTGGAGGATCTCATTTTCAGGTAAGAAAATGCCTCTTCGGTGACATAAGATGCTTTAAAGTATTGTGTCATCCTTCTTTTATGTGTCAATGGTGGTTCTAGGTTGCCTTGATACTGAATAACCCCGTGGAATTTGGCCATTTTGGATGCAGTCTGTGGGATTAGAAGGTCTGAGAACAAGCACCCCTCAATAGTCAGTTGTTATTGCCTGGGATCCTGCAGATCCTCTGCCCAAATGGATCACCATGTTTGTTTGTCATGCTTTGCTGAATGGTGCCTGAAAAGACAGGGAAATGCTTTTCCAGTTAATTCTAATGTTCTTAAAGGAACATTTCAATTAAAAATAACATTTAAGCACTGAAATTTCTCCTGTGTGATAACAAATCTGTGTACGGTTTTCATTCAGAGGAAAGTGATTTACCCCTCCTTTTTAAAATGGGGGAAAATCTAGAGATTTTCATATCCCTCATTGTCTTTTGAATCGTCCTCTGAAACAGTCCACAGTTTCTAGATCTCAGCAATAGAATTAAGATATAGCAATATAAAGTTTGGCTGCAAAAAGGAAAAAAAATCTGGCTTAATGGTAGTGAAGTCTTGACCAGCTCTTTCCTTGTGCTTGCAATCAGCTAATGTTGCATAGTTCTGCAAGACACCGATCCTTTTGACCTTTCTCCCTCTGAAGCAGAAAATATTTAGATCTTCCTTGCATTTCCTGTTCAGATCATGACTATTTTATTTAATTGTATTATTATTTTAGACTACACTACTGTGCCCATTTGTATATTTAGTGTGGCGTCCCTGAATCATCCATGACCAAGAAGTGTGAGGTCAGTTGTAAAAATATTTGGCTTGAACTGGGCTGGCAGCCACAGGAATCTTTGCCTGTGTTTTATTTACTCTTAAAGTAGTCTCTGTTTATTTCCTGTGCTTAATGGATACTGTACTTGACCTCCTTTTGATAACAACAAGCAACAGCCCTGTTTGCAGTGATATATCACTTTCATTCAATCATAGATTTAAATGGTTCTTTTTCTTTTTAAACAAAACCGTATTAATAAGGTCAGATTGTACTAAGGTGTTCAAAATCCTGCTCTAAAGACTCCCTCTGTGTAGGTGAGAAACTGCTTGTGGAGTTTAGAGCAATGTTAGAATCCACCACCCCATATAAATTCATATAAAAATTCGTATTTACTGACTGAGGGTATTGTGTATCCAGAACACACAGAGAATTTTTGCTGTAAAGGCAAAAATTGACACTGTTTAAGAGGAAAAAGAAGAGCAGCATCGCACAGATTTTGTTTTCACTGCTTCTGATATGAGAAGTAACCCAGTACATGGAAGTGGCAAGATGTTAATTTGTTAATTAAAAAATTTGTTAATTTTTTTTAACAAACTCTAGTACTTGGTGATTGGATTAAGTCTGCCCAGTTTTCTCTGACACAGCCATCTTTAACCAGGACAGATATAACATTTTAGTCCAAGCTTTTGGTATTTCCAAACATGTTCAGAGAGCCTGGTATAGAAGTGACTTCATATTTCACACAAAAGGCAAAAATTGGTAGTTGGGAAGTCAACGCAAAAAAATCCCATAAGCTTCTCTGGGGACAGCATTTCAAACACAGAAACTGTCTACAGCCACTTGTCCTTCCAATTACTGATCATGTTTGGAGTTCCTGTCACTTTTGTTTGCACAAATAACATGGGGAATCACTCTAGTTCCAAAAAATTCATTTATAAGTTCATGCATTACGTGGTCACTGGGTGTGCTGCAGTGTGAAAAGCAGCACTGTAGAAGTTACACTTCCACTGAACACTGTCAGCCTGGGAATATCAGAAAATACCCCCTATAAGAGTCCTGGAATTCTTACAGGGCACATCACCAGCCTCTGAGTATTGTTCCAGCTGTCCCCATAGGGAATTCTTTTGGAGAACTGCACAGAAATTGAGGATATTTTCTGCTGTGGGCTTAGGAATGGGCCACAGTGTGAGAAATGCAAGACCAGAACAAGAAAGTTTGGCCCTCCTGTCCATCGTTTCCTCAGGATGGAGTTGAAGATTGAGAAGTGGTTGTTGAGGAGAAGGGTGATGGAGGCTACAGGGTACTAATTCTATGGGTAATATTTGAGCTGTTCCATCTAGAAAGCTGTTTTTTCTGGAATCCTCTGTTCAACTAAAACCAAGCAAAACTTTTGCAAATCGATGGGGCCAGATGTCCACTCAAATTCTTTTGTTCTGTCAGTGACATGCAAAACGCTCTGCAAGGCTGATGTAATTCTTATGTAACTCACATGTGCGACTGCATCTCCCACCCATTTTTAAATGAGCATCCTGTTAGTGTGGGATGCCGTAAAACAGCATAAGGAGCTGTCATTAGAGCATATTTTCACACTTTGATGTGCAGGAACTCCTTCCGCAGAGAACGACAGCTTCACAAAATGTTATCTCGCAAACAAAATCAACTCCAGGACGGATTTAGAAATCATGTGAAAAAAACATTGGAGGTTTGTCTCTCACCCAGTCCTTGGCAGATTGCAAATTAGGATGTTGTTAAAAACTGTGCAGAATATTGTGTATAAATCTGCTGGTTGAGAACCGTGCCAGCTCCTCCAAAGTTAAGAATCACTGAAGAAAAATGTTCAGCATCCTTTGCTGGCGTGTGCGTATTTGTCTCTCACCACCTCTCCAGATATCTAAATTGTGAGCGGTTTTGTTTTCCAGCCCCTGTTTAGGAACCAGTTTTCTGCAACTCTGGCAGGGATTTTTGTAGCTAAACCGAGATCGCTGGCAAAGTAGAAAGGAAAGAATTGCTAAAAAGCTTGGCCTCTACCTTTAACTAAACACAGCCTCACAAATGTGTGATTGGGCGTCCTCCTGATAGGATATGGAGGGGCTTTGATAATATATCCTCCTGCAAGCTATTTCTATATGACTGCAGATCCTTTTCTGTGGAGGCTGCAGCATCAGTTGTTCTATCAGAAGCTTCTTGCAGCAGCTGCAACAAAATATGGAAAGTCTTGCAAGAACATCTGCTGCCTTTGTCTCCTTTTTTACCCAGATGAATGTGTACTTCAGCAAAATATAAGTATAGCATGCAGGAACTGGAATGGGATCCAGGGAAATATTTAAGAGTGCTCATATCTGGCATTCTGTTTCAGGCTTAACACAAATTTTCTTTTAAAATGTTTATGAGATTGCTGTTGGTATCAGATGACCTGGTAAATATAACCCATAGTTTTAAAATAATATTTAGGAAGGCACTGAAAGAAATAACTGAAGGAAACAGGATTGTAAATATGTCAGCCCAACGCTGAAAGACTTTCGAGTCTCACCCACAACAAGATGAATTGATGCTAAGTCTCAAAATGACATCGTTCTCTCTCTCTGTTTCTGTCATGTGGCTAAAGAGTACAGAATGTAAAATGTCCAAAGCATCCTGGAAATGTTCTGTGCTGCAAGAATTGCAGCACATGCTTAAAGACACCCAGCTGGTGGCAGATTCCCGAACTCACAGGGAAATTATCGTTTCCTTTGGAACACCTTGGCCTGTTACTGGTGTTGTGACAAGCAATGCTTCCGGTACAATTTTTACAATATTTTAAAGACAGGGTCTCAAGAAGAGCTGGGGATCCAGGATGGTTGGAGGGTGGAGTAGAATTTATCTTGAGTTAAAGTTTTTGGGGTAAGGCTAAAGGCAGAGCTTTAAAATATGGACTTCTTTTTTTTCCTATTTATTCATTGACTAGTGCAGTGAAAAGGTCATTAACAAAATGAGTGTTTAATGTTTGTACTTGAGGCATGATCCAAGCCTTTCTGAGCAGTTGCTGAAGGAGAAGAGATGGCAGAAATGCTAGATTTGAAAACCATTATTCATTTTAATTTTTTTTTCCTTTTCCCATGCAGACATGCGTCACCTCCAGTGCAGTAGGAGCGTCCTGTGGCTATGCCCTCACTCAAACTCAGGGGCGAAGTGGTTGTAGGCTTCCTTTTCCCTAATCAAACCTGAGGGAAAGTGTAGGAAATGCTGAGAAAAACAATTATGAGCAGGACAATTGCTCCCTTAGACAGTCCTGTAGGCTTTGTTTCACCTCAAGCCCTTGTGATGAACTTGTTGAGGGGTTGACACGTCCAGTCAAATTCAGACTCTGAGCCACAGCATGGGACCATTGGAAAGACATCCTAGAACTGATGGATAGCACTGAAATTTCTGTTTTCTTCCTGTTTTTCCTGCTTTTATATTGCAAACTGTGTGTAACAGGAAGCTCAGGTCACTCCTACATACTCCAGGAACACTCCTGTGTCAAAGGCTCCATTTATTTATTCATTCTTCACTTACCCATCTGTGTTAAAATGGAAAGAAAATCCGACACATGTTAGCATGTGAGGAGAATTTTTCTTCATATAAAAGTATTTGGAACAGTTTCCAGCCACTCATTCCGGGCCCCGTGAGCTGATCCATTTGTACACAATTCCTCTGTATTTAGCTTGGACACGGCGTGGGTGTGAAACATCCTGAGGGCTGCACAGCCATGACATCATCTAATATTTCATCCTGGGACAGATGCAGCCTTGCCGGGTCCCCTCTGGAGCCAGGGCAGGTTGGATGCAATTCACTGCAGGGCTGTCCATTATTTGGTTCTGCAAGGCTTGTCCCAGGGCAGCACTGGTGAGGACCTGAGTGTTCCATCCCCTCCCCTGACCTGGCAGCCCGGGCACTGCAGCCCTTACCTAGTCCAAGCCATGACACGTGTTCTGCTGGGCAGTAGTGAGTCCCACTTCATTCGTGCATGATTGTGAGGACAGAGGATATTAAATGTGAAGGAATGGGTTCTATTTCCAGCTGTGAAAATATGTCAGGACTAAAACCAAAGGAGCAGATTTTTTTAGACGTGTGCCTTGGTCTATGTGAGGTGTTGCTGTGGCAATCAACCTCTGTCATGGGTGGGTGTTATTTTTTTTAAGTTTTTAAGCAAAACATGCAATGTCCAGTAAAATCCAGACTGAGTCACAGCATGGGACTGTGTGGAAAGATCCTAGAACTGATGGGTAGCACTGGCATCCCTGTAGTAAGTAATAGAACTTAAAGGACTCTAAGAAGTACATAGAAATTTTCTGGTCAAGTTGCTTCAATGCTATTTTATCCTCCCACTTGCTGTCCTGAGCACCTTCACCACATTCTGTGCAGGATACCAGTAGCAAAAGAAGTTCTGGTTTGGAAGTGGAGGCACAAAATATAAACACTCAGCTCGGGAAGGGGGGGGTCCCTACTGCTCTGGGTTTGCCAGTGTGGAAAGAGAAAAGATGGGTTGACTGGGTTTAAATGCCCAAGGGCAAGAATAATTGATGTAAACTGTAAAAAATCTCTGAGAAGATGCTTCAGGAGCCTACTGACGTATCACATATCCAGGGACATATCACAAGTGATGGAGGAAGCACTCAACAGAGTGTGCAGCTCTGAGAAGATTAAAAAAATCAGAGTTTGTTGTGAAATATATTTCACATTAGCCAGCTAAAACAGCAAGAAAGACATTAGTTGAGCAACTCTGATTATATTGATTTTAATAAAAACAAACAACAGAACAAATCCCGAAAAAGTAAGATTTAACTCCATGTATGTGTGTGTATATAAATATATGTAAATGAGCATTCAGTTTTGATTCATTTGCTGCACATGAGGAGTACATTTCCTCTGAAAGGGATTTCTCTGGAAAAATAGCATTAATGTGATGGCAACGAGCTGTGAGGTGGAATGAAGTTGACTCCATCTGTATCATTACATGTTGAGGGGAGTATCCAACACCACGGTGTTAAACAGCATCGTTCCCAGGCATTCATTTACAGCATAACATCTGTGGCTGTAGCTGCTATCAAAGCCAAAGTAAATTAAAAATGTGAGACTCTAGATGCTGTGGTTGAGATTTTAAACAGGTTTTGCTCTAATTTTCAGTGATGACTTTTGCCATACTCTTGGTTCAATAACTGCACATGACATATTTTTAGTGTACTCGTCTGCTCCCACCTTGCTTTGCCTCGTCTGGAAAAAGTGGCTTCATGCTAACAGCAGCAGTGTGCCTTTGCCAGTCTTTCTTTCTCATTCACACAAAAAAAGGAGTTAAAAGGATGTTCACAACCTGTGATCTGCAGGAGAGGCTCCCTGGGATCTTATTTGGTAGCTGGATGTGAGGGTGCAAAGAAGGCCTGGCATAAACCTTGGCCAAAGGCTCTGTTCTTAATACTCCAATGCAACAGCAAAAAAAAGGAGAAAAATAAACAAGTCACTGCCTTAGCTAAGCTACAAAAAAATGGAAGCAAACCCAAACCCTGTTTGCTCACATCTGCATCTTGTGGTTTGGATCCAGAGCGAAAGCAAAAGTGTAAAAGTGTTGAAATATCATTCGAGTGGCTGTCAGTCAGGAGGAGGAGGGTTTGTTTCCAGTACATCTGGGTCCTTGGGCCAAGCCCAAAACATTCTGTTCCTCTCGGCTGGTCTGGCTCAGGGTGTCACACCCAGTGGCCCTGCTGGGTCCCTGCCCCTCCACGGGAGCACTGGTCAGCAGCGTCTGGAGCTGGGGCCGATGCAAAGTGACATCGGTGGGGAAATCAACCTCTGGCCTTCTGCCATTTCCACTCTGGTTTCATTTATTGTGTTCTGCTGTGGCAGGGAAAGCAGAGAA
>VZTA01006891.1:1639-55050 GCA_013398855.1 Mohoua ochrocephala | reverse complement strand
TCATGAAGTCAGCCCAAGACAATATCTAAGGAAATGTAACTTGCTTTTATTTTTTATCTTCTGGGTTTGGGAGCTTTTTGTGGTTTACTATTATTTTTTTTGTTATTATTATTATTACTACTGTTATTTTTATTAGCATGCTTTCTACTTTTTCCAAGCACACAATATTAAGCAGAATCTGACTCATGACCCAAAGCAGACCTCTGTAGGTCACCCTTGATACTTCTCCCTAACCTGACACTGAACCATTAATAATTGCTCTGTGAATTGCTTTTTTCCCTCTTTTTTCCTTCCTTTTTTTCCTTCTTTTTTTATTTTTCCTCCTCTTCAGCATTGTACTTATTTAGCAGTGATTGCATTTAATCAACATTTCTCTAGTTTCCTTATGAGAATGTCATGTGGAACTGTATCAAATTCTTTATTAAAATCAAGACATAGTATGTCCACAGCATTTCCTTTATCCACTAAGCTTGTTATCCTATCAGTGAAAGAAATGAGGTTAGTTCAGCATGATTTGTTTTTGATGAGTCCATGTTGCCTAATACTTACAAGTTATTTTCCTCCAGGTGCTTACAAATGATCTACTTTATTAATTGTTCTAGCAATTTATCAGGTATTGAAAATTTACTCATCAGTCAGTAAAGTTTCATCAAATAGCATGAAGATAACTGCCTATCTTGAACATACTGTAAATAGGGATTTATAGAAATGCTTTGTTGCCTAACTCTTTATCTAGATTAAGAGGGTTTTCTTAATTTTCAAAGTTAGACATGATTTTAGACTAAAAGGATATTTTTTACCAATATGTAATAATGCAATAAAATAACATCTGTCACAGAAAAGAATACGAAGTTAAATCTTATTGTAATACCTTGACTGTATCCCACACCACCTTGTGTGAGACCTGTCTGCATGTCAGCTACTATGTCATTGTCCTACCCTTTTGCTGAAGTTTTCCGTGACAACTGAGCTATGACCCACAGAAATTGCTATCAGACATCAGAGTATCCATCGGGGAAATCACTGATGTTTAAGGCCTATAGTAGATATCAACTTCAGCCTGAGATGAATTGTGCCCTAGAATGCTCTACATCGATTATGAAGGGACCCAGCCTAACCTAGCCAGATGTGACCATTTACTTCTGTTCTCCTTCTGAACTTCTAGTCCCTCCACTCAAAAGTTGAATGAACTTGCACATACGGAGATTTCTCCTGTGCAACTCAGGCATGAGACAGAGTTAGCATTGAAGCTGTGCTTTTCTCCTTCACTAATTCCAGAATATTGGGAACCCAGATGTGTAATGTATGCACCCCTTGTTGGCAGTCAGATGGAATGCTGTGCTTTCTATCAGTAATCAAAAATTCATTATTAAAGGGAATTGGGATTATTTCCTTAATTCCACTGTTATCAACTGCTTGATGAGATCTCTAGGTCCTGATTTAAGTAACATTTAATTAGCACAGTTGCAGAGAGGTAAAACATTTCTGAAGCAAAGTAAATTAAATTGCATCTGTTCAAGTTACGAGTGATTTTGTCTTTGTCTAGATTTTCCTAGTATAATTAGTCAAAGCTGGTTTTAACCATAAGAATAACAAGAAGTATTTCTGTGCTATTGGTAAAATAGAGTGAGTGATGTTTTCACTCCTCCTAATATTTAACAAGATTTGACAAACAAAATCTTGCTCTAGCTTTATCCAAATGCTCTCATGTGAAAACTACTGAAAAACAGGTAAGTGTTAAAAAGAGAGATATTCAATCTGTTGGCCTACAAAGGCGTTAGGAAGAAATATGAAAAAACAAGTATGGCAGTGTACCCATTAGAAAACCAAGGCATTGATTTAGTGTAGTAAAAAGAGCCTCCACATTTTGGAAGCAAGGCCTGACAAGGTGAAGAAAAATCTAGGGCTTAAGGATGAAATATTCTCAGAAAAGCATATTTGTTTCCATTTTTTCAGGCAAAGCCAAGACACACTTGTTTTTTCTCTTTTTCTTTTTCTATTTTTTTTCCTGCCTTAGAACAAGCTGAGAAGAGCAAGGCAAAGAAACACCTCTATTAGATTATAAGGCAAAGCTCAGCTAATATGACCAGGCTTTCATATTTCTCATCCAGTGAGAGAAATATTCTTTAGGTAGTGGTGCCCTTGCTAAGGAATTTTAGTTTTTGAGGGTATGCTCTACTGCCTGTACAGTAATATTTGGAAAAGTGTCTATAATAGTATGTTGAGCAAGTGGGAAGTAAAGATGCACACTTTACAAAAATGCAAACACTTCCTAGGAAATGCAAAAGACCACACGAATCTCCATCTTCCAAGTAACAAATTTTCTGACAAAATGATCTTCTCACTGGTCTGATCACAAAGTCAAGGTGACAGAATCACAGAATCACAGAATAAGCTGATTGGAAGGGACCCACAAGGATCATCAGCTCCTGGCCCCGCACAGCACCATCCCCAAGAGTCACACCATGTGCCCGAGAGCATTGTCCAAATGCTTCTTGAATTCTGTCAGGCTTGATGCTGTGACCACTTCCCTGGGGAGCCTGTTCCAGTGCCCAAACACCCTCTGGGTGAAGAATATTTTTCTAATATCCAACCAAAACCTCCCTGACACACTTCAGGCCATTCCCTCTGGTCCTGTCACTAGGCACCACAGAGAAGAGATCAGTGCCAGCCTCTCCCCTTCCCCTCACAAGGAAGTTTTAGATTGCAATGTGGTCTTCCCTCCGTCTCCTCTTCTGCAGGCTGAACAGACCAAGTGATCTCAGCCTTTCCTCGTACGTCTTCCCCTCAAGGTCCTTCACCCTCCTCATTGCACTACTTTGGATGCTCTCCAATAGCTTTCTATCTTTTTTATATTTTGCCACCCAAAACTGCCCCCAGCACTCGAGGTGAAGCCGCCCCAGCACAGAGCAGAGCGGGACAATCCCCTCCCTCGCCCAGCTGGCGATTCTCTGCTTGATGCACCCCTNCGTCTTCCCCTCAAGGCCCTTCACCCTCCTCATTGCACTACTTTGGATGCTCTCCAATAGCTTTCTATCTTTTTTATATTTTGCCACCCAAAACTGCCCCCAGCACTCGAGGTGAGGCCGCCCCAGCACAGAGCAGAGCGGGACAATCCCCTCCCTCGCCCAGCTGGCGATTCTCTGCTTGATGCACCCCTGGGCAGGGTTGGCCCTCCTGGCTGCCAGGGCACTGCTGACTCATGTCCAAATTGCCATCAACCAGGACCCCCAGGTCTCTTTCCACAGAGCTGCTTTTTAGCACCTCATTCCCCAGTCTATCCTTACATCCAGGGCTGCCCCATCCCAGGCGTAGAATCTGGCACTTTCCCTTGTTGAACTTCATATGGCTGGTGATTACCCAGCCCTCTGATTCGTGGAAGTCTCTATGCAGGGCCTGCCTGCCTTCAAAGGACTCAGAAGCTCTCACAGTTTTGTATCATCTGCGAACTTGCTTAGTATCCCTTCCAGTCCTGAGTCCAGGTCATTTACGAAGACTTGAAGAGAACAGGGCCTAAGATGGAGCCCTGCAGAACCCCACTTAGCCCAGAGGATTGAACAGCAAACCAAAAACAAAGGGAAAAAAAGACACGAGTTTTCTGTGCTGTCTCAGGCATATTAAAATGCATGGCATCCTTTTATTTTCAAGTTACAGCTCACTGTGGCAACCTCTGGCCTATTCAGTCCTATTCAGTCCTGTTCTATAATTTTAATTTTTAAGTGCTGTAAAAAATTTTGGGATCTTTGGATCTATTGTGTGTATACACACACACACACACACACGTATATACATTATACACACATAGATATAGAGATATATGTACTTATTCATGTACCCCTGGACACACATGCAAAATATAAGCATGTCCTCATCTAGATTTATAAAAAAAAAATCCTGTGAATTGTCCTTTTTCCAATGATATGAAAGAGACTTAGGAAGGAGACCTATGTTCTTGTGTTAGCAGCCAATTTCAGCTTGCTCTAACTTTTACAGCTTATCCAGTTCATGTGTTCCATGAACTTCTCATGTAACTCTGGGGCAACTATGTCCCAGGATTTGTTGAGAAATGATTTGTGGGTTTCTTTTTGATTTATAATTTTTAGCACTTAAGGACCACTCAGGATTGTTACATCCATCAGTGTGAAAAGATAGAAAAATACAAGCAGTAAAAAGAAGGGTTTGAATGCCAACCTAGCATGAAAATTTTACCTCAGTAATTTTCATGCTAAGAGGTGAGAGTAGGTTCTCGCCAGACTTGCCTTCCGCCTTGTTTTACCTTCTCCCTTTTGATTTGTTCCTGAGGGTAAAAGAGGGGGAGGAAAAGGTCATGCCAGCTCTTTGTACATTCCAAATCTATCTGCTTTTGACATGCATCAAAGACCAGACAAGGATCCAGACACAAAGGTGTCATAAAGTTACCTTCATTTTACATCAGCTCCTTTACCAACACAAGCTCCCTCCAAGAGCTGACTTTGACTTGAGGAATAGCTTTTTCTCTTTTATTTTTTAATCCTGTATCCAGCTTGTATTTGTTAGATTTCCTCTCCTTCCACTGATAAGCATTGATACTGTCATTTACTGATCAAGACAAAAGACTTGAAATCTGTTCCTTAAGAGACCTGATTCTTCTCTCTTATACAACACAGCTGGTAGCTTCCATTGCCACAGAGTATGAAATGCTACCAAGTGAAAATTAAGGTACTGGCAGAGAGCGTCTGTGACAATTAACATTGCAGCTCTCCAAAGATGGAATGACTGAAAGCTTGGCAAGACTGCTTCCTCAAAAAAAAGAAAGAGAAATTGTTATAGCAAGAAACATATTAAGGAAGAAGAAATAAATGTGAAAAATTGAAAAAGAATATTAATCTAATATACAGGAACTAAGAATGATTTAAATTTTATCTAGACTCAGCAACGTTTCACTCCTTATTAGCTACTTGGGATCTACCACAAGAGTTGTGATCTTTTTTCAGCCTGATGAGTAGTCTCATATCTTCAGCCAATTTACAGTTTTTTCTCATGTTGATAGATGTCTAGATACTTAAAGTCAGCAATGCATAAAATTTGCCTATAGATGTCGATGCATCATAAATCCTTTAATGCTTACATTTCTCTGTAACCATTTTGAGGCTATAAAAAAGAAGATATATTAGCATATCTCTTAGCAGAGAAAAAAATTCCTGGGACAAAGAGTTGTTTGCCTCTGGATACAAAAGAATCAAAACACAATCTTGTTTCGGCTCTAGAAACATTGCAGTGCTCTGGAATGGAGAGAAGAGTGCACAAATTTTATTCAGGCAGAAATTTCGTTTGCTTCCATGTGTTTTAATGATTACACAGTAAAAAACATAAACTTAAATTACTGTTATGTCAATGTCTAAAATGGGAAGTTTAATCTGACAAAATACAGATGCATACAGTGGGATTACCTCTTGAAGCCTTTTCAATCAATGCAGAGAACTGGAATGTTTTCATCGACTAATAGAAATGTTTTCATCTTAGAGCAGCCCAAGCTGGAAAGGACCCTGCAAGGTCATCTGGTCCAACTTTTCAGATGTAACTTCTTTCATCTTAAACCAGATGACTGAAGTAAGTCAGATGAATTACATCTTAAAAAGGCCTCTTGTTCTCCACTGCAGTACTGGATGCCAGCATAACTGGTATCTACACCCTCTGAGACCATGATAGCTTTAATAGTACCAAAAGAAGATTTTAACTGCAGAAATTCATATTCTAATTCTATTACCATAAATATCCATAATTAATGTCTTTCCAACTTAACTGAAAAGTCAATTTGTTATTTTTCAAGTTTTTTAATGTTTATAAAAATTTTTTTTAAGGCAACAGTGGATCTCTGTGCTAGAAGTTCCCGAAACAGGAAGTCCCCATGGCAATTTTTTAAGCATTAAAACTTCATTTTCCCTGTGAAAAGCCTATTTGAGTATTTTTAATGTTATAATAAGTTTTCCCAACAGAAAATGAAGCTTTTAAGCCTTGCTAAAACATTAACTGGGGCTTTCTACTCTATGGAGTCCAAAATTTAGATGAAGAGTTTGATTCTCCATGGCTTCATATGTTAAACCTTAGAGTTCCAGCAGAGTACCTTTATACTTTTCAGGTATTGCAATTATGTTCCATGTATTCTTTAAGGCCACTTCTCACTGCCAAAAAGAAAAAAAATGGGGTTTTATATCTCTCAGACCCAAGATTTTTGCTTATTATTGCTTAGGTCAGTATAAAGTATTACAGAAGACAAATGTACAATTTCATAGGGTCTTTGAATTTCTTTAAAAAACTGCAAAAGATATAGAGTGGAAAACAATGAGGTCCTAAGATAAGAAATTTGAATCTGGCTTCACTTCTGTCTCTGATCTCAGCAGAAATATTCTTTCTCTGCATAAGTGTAACTGAGAGGCAATTCACATATTTTAATACCGACTAGAAAAGAAGCAGATCTGTGAAGGTGTTGACTACTGCAGATGCACAGACAGCCTTCTAATTATGCCAGATTAGCTAAAGAATTGTGCTAGGAAGATGAAAAATATTATTTCATTAGTCATCCCATTCTCACTGCTGTCCTACACTAGAATCTGTGTAGGAGGAAGACATGTTTTCAACTGAGTGTGTCAGTTTTCTACTTGTGGTTCATTATCTCTGATGGTCCTAGATGTGCTTCTAAGAAAATGAAGATAAATAGCTGGGAAGACCAGTTCCACATATTCTCTCCAGGAATAAAATATACTTCTAAAGGGATTATGTCACCCAGAAAACCCAAAAGTTTTAAAACTCCTGACATATAATGATGTTCAGCAAGGCCATGACCAGTGGTACTGCTGTGTGCTCGTTTACACTTTATGTTGCGTGGTCTCTCCCAAATCCAATTCCTAATCAGCCACAACACCTGATATTGATGTATCCTGAGTCTCTATTTTGACACTTTCCCACTGAGTCTACTAATAAGGCAAAATCAAGTATAGAAGGAATGCTATATAGCATGTGCTATGTCCCCAGGAGATGTGTCTTCAGCTGCAGTGCCCCAAAGGGTCCTCATATGGCAGTAGTGAGGGATGTACAGCACTTGGCTGAGGAACTCAAGTGTTCACAGCGGTGCTGTACATCACCGGCAACAAGTGTGACTCAATGCACAAACCCAACACGATGCTGGAAAAAACTTGCACTTGTTGGATGTGGATTCCCTATTTATTCTGAATTATTTATTCAACTAGGACTACTATAACCAGTTAGGGTTTTTAGGTAGAAGTCAGAAGAGTTAAGCGTAGCATCTAGTTAAATCATTACTTGTCTGCTGCACCATCTAGGTTTTGAAGTGCTGAGTGAAAGACTAATATTGCCTTCAAAATTACATTTTTTACATTGCCCATCCAGAATGACAAGCTAAAACAATTAAAGGGGAAAAGACTGTTGCCTATCACTAGGGCAAGTAGTGCTTTTTTTTTCAACATTTCTCATCTAAGTAATTCATCTTTCTGACCCAAAGATGTGAAGCTCCTCATGAAGACTGAGGAAAACCAGTTGGGAGTAAGCAACTGATCTGTAAAATGAAATGAATCCCTTAAAAAAAAAAAAGGGCCTTTCTGTTGCATTTCATATTAGAAAGCTTTGCAAACTACATAGATCCCATTTCTCTCACTTTACTAAAAAGAAAAACTCACATTGATTTTGGAAAGCATAACTTTATCTCAGTTCCTTTTTTTTTAAGAACAGAAGAATTTTTTTTCATGTCTGTTGTTTCCCAGTGGGATAAGAATTTATTATGGAAAGTTTTGAAATTGACTTATTTCCATGACACTGGTGATGAATATACATGTCTATGTGCCTAATGGCTAACTGTACAAGAATGCATCTGATTCTTGATTCTTTTGCATCAAATTTTATGAATAAGATTTGTTGAAATAAACACCATTGTGACACCATAAAACTGATAGGGTAGAGGATCATATTCTTACTCTACTTACTCTACTAAGGAACTGTAACATGTTGCAATTATGACTTATGAGCTTTTTCTACCTACTTTTGTACTGGTTCAAGTGGCAAAAGAGAGTGAAAGGCAAAAAAGAATGAGGACATGGTCTAATAAGCAACTGTCCTGTGTTCATCTATTTCTTGCTGACCTAAAACAGGAAAGAATTTTTAGGTTGTTTCAGGGATCTTTCTGGTTTGGAATAATGCCATGAAGGAACATCCAAATCCTCTCCTCTTTGTAAGTTGAGTAATTTAAAATATCAGTGCACTGAATTAATCTTTCTGATCCAGATCGCTAAGTCTTTCCTTTAACCAGCCTTTCTTTTTGTTGGACTTTATCTCAGCTTCTCTCTCACACCTTCTGCCAGATCAATCTCAAATCATGCCAACTTCAGCAGAATGCCTATAGATTTCTTTTAGTGGCGTTTAAGACATAAATGAGTTAATTATCTCTTTTCAAGACCTGTAAATATATTTTTTTTTTCTGCAGCACTGTAAAGTATTAGCTAAGTAAGACAGCAAATGTTGTGGTTCTATTTTTAAAGATTTTTTTTTATGATGTTGCATCAGAGTTCTAGCTCTAGATGAGTAACCAAATTACCTCACTGTGATGACCCATTCATTCTGTCACAGCCTTTGCCACTTGCCATGGTTATTACTCAGGAAGTCACATTTCAAATGTCTGTTTAAACTCCTCAGTTCAGGGATCACTTCTATTAATTCATTATGGTGCTTTCCGGAGAAAAAGTCAGGAATTATTCCAAACAAAAAGCTGTGGCAGCACAAGTATATTGATAGATAATCTGTTGATAGAATTGCCGTGAGACCTCAAGTTCCTTTATAGGCTAGATACATGAATATTCATTAAGGGTGATTTTCTCACACTTCACTTTGACATTTCCTTGCCTGAAAAATAGTCATCTCACCCAAGTGGGATGACTCAGTGCGTCATGGTTTTAGAGACAATCTGTCTTTTCATATAAACACCCAGAGGAATAAAAATGGGCTGGCTGGATAAATTGTTTGGACTTGAGGAAGAAAGGCTTCCCCTATCCACCAGTTTGTAGGACAGAGGTAGAAACTATGATATTCCTTTGAAAAATCTTACCCTTTAACGTTTTTCAGTTTTAAAATACCTATTGTGTAAATGAGATACCAAAGTAAGGGACCAGTATAAAAATTATGATGATGTATCCCACAGGGAGATGCCAAGAAATGAAAAGTAAGAACACTTTATTGTACTCTGGATCAGCCAATGTACTGGCATGTATTACCAAAGGCTAGTGGTGGCACTGTCATCATGATCGTTACTGTAGTCTTAGGTATTTAATCACTTGTATAAAAGCGAGAATATATTTATAACTGTTTCCTTGTTTATAGGTAAATGATGACCTAGTGCATTTGTTCAGGAAATATAAAAAGAAATGTGTTTGGATACTGAGATCCAGCTCTCAAGATAGCATTATTATGACAGTTGATTAGTGACTTCACTGTTAGATGTAGCATGCAATTTAAAAAAAAAAAAAATAAAACAACCCACACAAAGATTCCCCTTGGCCAAGTAAGACAGGAACTGTAACAGATGGAGTACAATGTGTAGGGACTTCTACATAACCTTTTAGATACATTACCAAAACATGAAGACTTCAAAATGAGCTACAGAAGAAGCTCTGATAGTTTGTGACGGCTTAGGTTGTGTTCTAGGCTCTTTCAACATCCAACTGCAGAGAGAGAAAAATAAGAGTACCTCTTCCCTGTAGCTGGCAGTTTTAAGAATGTATTGCAGGAAGAGAGAATGCCAGAGTTCAGCAATCACCAATCGCAGAGAATAAGAAAACAATAAAATCACCGAAGGGGGAGAGAAATGAAGAACATAGTAATAGTGACTTCTTCATTAGAAAAGCTTGACAGAAATACTGATTTGAAGAGCACTGTTGTATTGTACACCACTCGGTGCATTAAAAAGCCACTGTGCAGCAGGAAATCTATGAGATAGATTATAAGACATTATGAAAACCTGGTGGAAGCAGTCCTAAAGGGCAAAGCACCCTCAGTTGAGGTTGAAGACGATACCAAGCTGGGCAGGAGTGTTGACCTGCTGGAGGGCAGGAAAGCTCTACAAAGGGATCTGGACAGGCTGGATCAACGGACCATTCTATGAGGCTCAACAAGACCAAGTTCCAGGTCCTGTACTTGGGTCACAACAACCCCCTGCAGCACTACAGGCTGGGGGCAGAGTGCCTGGAAAGATGCTCACTGCAAAAGGACCTGGGGGTGCTGGTTGACAGTGGCTGAACGTGAGCCAGTGCGTGGCCAGGTGGCCAAGAGGGCCAATGGCATCCTGGCCTGTATCAGAATAGTGTGGCCAGCAGCACCAGGGCAGTGATTGTCCCCTTGTACCTGGCACTGGTGAGGTCACACCTTGAGTTCTGTGTTCAGCTTTGGGCCCCTCAGTTCAAAGAAGACATTGAGGTGATGGAGTGAGTCCAGAAAAGACAACAGAGTCTGGAGCACAGCTCTGATGAGGAAATACTGAAGGAGCTGGGGTTGCCTAGTCCGAGGAGACTCAGGCTCAGAGCTTACCACTCTCTACAAACACCTGAAAGGATGCTGTAGTGGGATGCGTGCTGGTCTCTTGTCCCAAATAACAAGGTCTAAGATAAAAGGATATGGCCTCAAGTTGTACCAGGGAAGATTGAGATTGGATATTAGGAAAACTTTCTTCACAGGAAGAGTTGTTAAGTGTTGAAACAAGCTATCCATGGAAATAATTGAATACCTCTGGAGGTATTTAAAAGATTTGTAGATGTGGCACTTAGAAAAATGTTTTAGTGGTTGACCTGGCAGTGTTAGATTTATGGTTGGACTCAATGGTCTTAAAGGTCCTTTCCAATATAAATGACTCTACATTTCTATTATTTACTTTTTAAACAAGAAATACATTGAAATACTTATCATATTTTAGGAAAATTTAGGTGATAACACAGGACAACATATCTCTATTCCAGTGGTTTCTGAGACATAATAACTTATGATAATTTGGTTTAGTTGTCAACCTAAGAATAGACTTTTTTTTCACAAAACAATAGAAGACCCAAAGTGTATGAAGAAAAAGTCCTATTTAAAAATCACAATTGCATTTAAAGTAGGGCAGCAATTCTATAGCACAATAGAGCTATTGTATAGTGCACTTTGTCTGCAAGATCAATTCCTTCAAGAACCTGTAGCCATAGGGGCAAAAGTTTACTCTCAGATACCCACCTGCTCTTCTCACTGAATTATGTGTGAAAAATAAAGTGAATTTTTGAAGCCTGTCATGACCTGAATAAATCAATCTTTACAATTTCTTTTTTATGATGAGCCAATATGGACTGAAAATTTTATATAGGTCTATGAATAAATAGTAAGTAAGTCTTTCAGGTTACCTGTTGTTAGTTTTGAAAAGTCTTCAGAGCTATTTCTAAATCTGCTAATTCAAAAGAGAAATACCAATGTCTAGCAAAAGATCAGGGAAAAGACCTTAAGAATGAACCATCTCTAATTACTGATTTTTGCAGTATGATGAAAAACAAAATCCTATGTATTTGTGTAGTCACGCCATTTATTTTCCTTTTCTTCCTCCTTTTGTCCACTTTGCTAAAATACTCCAAAAGGAATTATTATGGGAAGAGCCTTCAAGTTACATTATAATTTTCCCTTGTTTAAACGAGTAATAGAAACTACAGAATCATTTTTTTTTTTTTAAAGGAAACTTTTTAGCATAACAATATAAGGAAAGCTGTTATTTAGAGCCAGACAAGACATTTAACAAGACAAGGATAATGACAGGATTTTATTTGATCTGATTAAAATGAAATTTTAAAAAATTGTTACCTTTTACTTCTACCTGTATTAAAGATGCTGTATTTTGCATATTGATCAAATTCCCTCATCTTTTTTCAGTTATTACCATTGATAAGGGAATTTCATCTTTAGAGGTTGCTCTGCTGGTTGCTATTAATACTCAATATTCCTTTGGAACTTAATGCTTTTCTCCATCTTTTCTCAAGGTAAGACAATTTTAAGACATTACACTGTACTGCAACACCTGCACTTTCTGCTGTGACATGGTATGATTAGGTGACGGTTCATTCTTTTGGTGCTTTAATTTGTTTCTGACAACCTCTATAAATGGCTTTACTATATCTCAGTTTGATGTCTTCTGCTTATCATTCATCTTTTTCTGTTAAGTATGGCAGGATATTTTGTATGTTGACTGCTATAGATTAGATCCAATAATATTTCTTCTTTATTACCTGTTGCCTACATTTCCTTATATTGCCCTCTCAATGGTTTTACTCTGCATCATTAATCCTTTCCAATCCAATAATGTTCCTCAGCACCATGGCTGGGGTTATAATGAAATTGAATCCAGAATGTAGTTAAAATCAAACTGACTATTTCTCTGAAAGCATAATTGCAAGTAAGGTCATTGAATGGCTGGAAGTGTTCTGTAGTTATGTGGTTTTGGATCCACAGAAGTCATGCTGGACCTGCCCTCTTCACTGGAAGTTTCTCAGTCCTGAAATGTGCTTCTGCTTTTTAGATTAGTTTCTTCAAAATTTATAAGAAAATATTGTCTTGAGCTTTTTTTACCATCTACTTGCCTACTCTTAATAAGTTCAAGAAAATCTAGCAGAGGATAACATATTCTGAAAGGTAATGATCTCCCTATAAACACCTTAAAGATGCACTTCCAGAACAGAGTAGAGCTAGACACTGAGGGACAGGCCACACCACTAATTTTATACCTAACTTCTTTGAGCTATCCAATTCACACATTTGCATCAGTATGGAAGGAAACTAGGAAAACTACTTTTGACACTGCTCCTAGAATATTTGGATAAAACATAAACTGAGGAAAGAAGAGTACCCTGAAACATGGGAAATATAAGAAATTACTTTACAACTGACCGCAGGGTTACAGAGTAGGAAAGGAGAACCAAAACAAATAGTGATGAATAAGCAGAAATGAGTGGGCTTTGGTCTGTTACACAGACAATATGTGGGAAAAAATAGGATTGAAAAACAGATTTAGTGAAAAAACAATTCAGTGTCTCATTGAATTAATGCGACTGGTCACTGTGCAGCCTTGGGTATTTGTAGTATTTGGATACAGAGTAGCATTATTATTCACTGTTCAAAAGGAAACATTGTGTTTTCTACCTTTTTGGTCCTGAATTTCATATTATCAGTCTTTGTGTTTGTCTTCACTAGTGGTCCTGTGTTGTTCTTTTAGCTCCTTGGTTTAGATGCCCTTGCTATCTGTATACTTTATTCAATATTAGATTGTTCAGAGAAACAGATATCGCCTGTTACAGCGGCACCAGATGCCCACCATTGTTTTTTTTCTTCAGAATATGGATAAGTTCTATAATTCTAAATCAGAAATTTGGGTATCTAATTCTGGTTTACTTCTTAATTTGAATTAAAAAAAAAAACAAAACTGAACAAACCACCACAATTAACAAATCCAGAAAAACAACTGAATTTCAAAGAGAGAAAAAAATCTTTCAATTCCTTTATCATCTGTTTGAATGTTTCAGAGCTTTAGTCTCACTCACTTCTCTTCCTTATCTCTCCCCACTGACAATTCTATGAACAGATTGAATTCTTACATTCACTGCTTCCAGGCATGGATATGGTTTCCTGTCTGGAAAGTCAACAACTTTATTGGTATGGGTCCCAGTTTTGGTTTTTTACGTATTCTGGGTCAGGGAGGACCTCACCAGTTTGACTACTGTCACCAGGCTTCATCTACCAACTGCTGTGCAACAAAATGAAAAGCATCCATGCTTGTAAAAATAAATATTTCCTTTTTAAGACATGTTGCATACTGTATTCAGCTATGACAGTCTAGCCAATTCCATGAGCCATTTTAGAGTTCCCATGAGCTGGAGACTAAGATATTTAAGTGCCAATGTACAAACAGTTCAATCGAAGGGCCTTTATGAAATATAACTGCCCTAATAAATTGATACAGACATTTCTCTGTCCATGATCAAGTTCTGATTCTTGCAACCCTTTTCAAAAATTAGCCTCTGTGCTTGCTGAGAAATAAGTTTATAAATGCTTCTAGAGACAAGCAATCTCTTACTCCCTTTTTTTTTTTAATGTTTCTGACCACCTGTTGGGCTGGGAGGGTTTGTGTTTGGTTTTTTTTGTTCTTTTTTTTCTTTCAGTGTCTTTCATTTTCCTCCCAGACCCTAAGCTGGAGCTCAGAAATTTTTAAGTTAATCAGACTGAAACATATACATCCACTGTGGATGACCCTACATCAGAATGTGTTCCAGTTCCCATATGCTGAAGCATAAACAGAAAAAAAAAACCCACATCAGTAGAAATGGGGAAGATAAAAAAAAAAAAAAGGAATTCAGGAAAATGGCTGTGTGCTCTTGAACTGAAAAAAATAATGTAACTCTTTAGTTCAACAACTGATATATGCATTGTATGGATGAATTTGAATTCTCATTGCTCAACTCTTTTGTAGTTCAGAAACATCTTTGAAAAAAAAAGAACCAAAAGCAAAAAACAAAAGAAAGCCAACTTAAAACATTAAACTGAAAAAAGCATCTTCTTTTTATTTTTGAACAAGTCAAGGTTATAAGAGTTGTGTTTGTGAAGACAAACAGCATAATCTCCTTTCAGTAAAGAAGGTTAAGGGATATGAAATAAAAAAGAAAAAAAGGAAAATTACAATAACATAGAAAATCACAAACTTTCATTGCCAAGAGATCTTTTCTATTTTATGCAGTAAACACGGAACAGTTTCCAAAATTTTCTGTTATCAAATCTCCATTTTTCTGCTCCAAACTGATGTAAAAAGTATTCTAAAAAGTAGGATGTCTTTTAAATTTCACCTGCAGTGTGAGCAGTTTCATCTTTTCTATTCTGCTGTAAGAAAACAGGATAATTACCTTTCTTTACCTTGTAATTCTTTACCATAATTAAGAACCATTCTATGAACCCACTTTTGGAGAGGTCAGTTGTTCCTCAAAATGAAAGGTAACAAAAATGAAATTAATAGGTATACAATGAGTAATACATATTTTTGTGTCTTCCCTTGAAGCATTGTGGTAAAAGGTTTCCAGGGATTAGTGGTAGATTAGCCATGCTGAAAGTTAGAATGTTTTTCAGTTGAAAAATCCAAATAACCATACAAAGAATGGATAATCTGCCCCCCAGTCTAGAGGGGGCAATCTGGTTGAGGAGGGTTTTCCTTCGAAGTCTAAGCATGTTCCATGAAGAAAATAGCCACTGGGATGCAATGTATTTTAAAAAATAAATTTAAAAACGATCTAAACATTTTTTACAAATGAAAAAATTTAAAAATCGATAGAAGCATTTAAACATTAAGAGGTTTCTACATTGTATCCCAAAAATACTGAAGAAAATATAAGTAACCCAGTGTCAGGAAAGTCAACAGTTTAACAAATAACTACTTAAGAAAAAAAGAAACCAAAACAATGAGCAATTGTAAGTAGCCAAATAGAAGCGTTCATCCCTTGTTCTTTAAAACTAAATCAGGATGTCACTGGAGTTACAAAACTTCCCATTGATTTCATGGGGATAGGAAAAGATCCCTTCTGAGTTGACATACATACTGCAGAAGGATGACAAGTTCTACAGGATCAACAGCTAGCAGCTCACTCTCAGACTCCTATAACAAGTTCGGCTGTAGAGCTAACCAAACAAATTCTTGTCTCATCACGACTTGCCACGTTCCTATCACCAGTGAGCATGAGTGCTCTGCAATGACTTCTGGCCTGACTCTTCTCTTTGGAAGGGAAATGTTCTTTTGCATTTTACATCTACAGGTTTAAGCCTTAACACATACAAAAGAGATGGCCCTGTAGCAGCACAAAAAGCAGTCCTTGGTGTCCTAGCTGTAGGTCTGTGTTTTAATAGTCCTTCATTCCACTGTATGTGACAGGCCAGGATGAAAGCTCTAGCAGCCAGAGAGGCAACATAACAATTGGTCAAAGAGTTCATCACTGAAGGAAAAATAAAAAGAATTTAAATTGTGTATTACCTTTGTTAATAAGCCTCGGCATTCAAATGGGACTAAAGGCTATATGAAGTCTTTAGTGACTGTGTTTTAGTTTGCAAAGAACTCAATGCTGATAACAATCAAAAACCCCGTGCAAAACTAACTCTGATAGTCATAATGATCTTTGAAAAACAGTTTATGCAAGCAACAGCGTCTAAAACTTCTGAAAATCTGCACTATTACTACTCTTCCAGAATGCCCTGGAGGACTAGAAAGAATGAAGTTTTATCTGGTGTTTTACTAGAAACCTGTCTGATTTATGTAGGAATTACAGAAAACATATCAAATAGGTCTGCATTGTAAAAATCGCGTTTCCCTCAACATTTAAAATCGTTTTTGTGACAACAGTGTTTATGGCTTTGCAAAGAGACAGGTGTATAGAAAAAATAAAGTAACATAACACTAATGGTATTTAAGAAATAATGCAAAGTATCCATTGTCTTTCCTTTGAGTAATGAGATTTAGTGATGTCTTAGGTTACAATGTAAGATGCAACCAATAGTATGTATTCTATTATCACCCTCGCAAGCTGTTAAAGCAGGTGAGGCAGTGCTCGTTATCTCCTACCATGACTCATCCCTGATAACTCCCTCCAGGGGCTATCTCAGCTTGACGGCCTATCAAGGACCTACGGCGTGACTCATAGAATTACATCGTCCTCCCATTGTGAGATGCTCCACCCAGGGGGAGGAACCAAGCATTCCCACCTGGATACAATCTGGGGTTTGGAACAGCACAACCAGTCCTTACCTACTAGATTCCTAGAGGACAAGAGCTATATAACCACCACTGGTGCTCCAGAGGAGGACTAGACTTTTCTACAGGATCATAGCTTCAACAGAACCACTTCAAAGAGGACTGCAGCCACCACCCTGACCGACAGGGTGTCAGGTCGTATCCTGACTCTGTCAGGTTAAGCCAGTGTTTCTGTATTATTGCCGTGTCATATAGACTAGAACTGTTATTCCTGTTTCTCATATAATTGCCTGAAAGCCCCTTAATTTCAAAATTATAATGATTTGGAGGGAAGGGGGTTACATTTTCCATTCCAAGAGAGGCTCCTGCCTTCCTTAGCAGACACCTGTCTTTCAAACTAAGACAAGTGAGATACCCAGTTTAAAAAAAAGCAATCAGGATTGAGGACTGATTTTAGCCATCTCTGTTTTAGGAGCTCAACCCAGAGGCTATAACTGTTCTGCAAAATACATGACTAGGTATCTAGTTTGGGTATATGGCCAGGCCTTTGACATGATTGTAAGATTCAGCCCGACCACGTTCTGTGCTTCTGTTTCCAGGAAAAGGAAACCATGCGGACTGAAAGAGAGAAGGCAGCTGCACAATTCTCTGAACTGTTACTGCAGTACCTGTGTATAATATAGTAAGGAGTTAACTCCTCTGGTGCAATGAGAATATTAAGTCATCTTTACGACATAAAGATTTTTAGTGCATCTGATTCATAATTTTGATTTATGACTTATGCCAAAAAGTGGTCAAAAGCCAACGTCTTTCTTTTTTTCAGTAAGAGAACATAACCCAAACTGCCAGTTAGTCCCAGGGAGATTTGAAAAATAGGCTGCTAGATGAAGAAAGAAAATTGAGATAATTTTGTTTAGGTACCTCACATAATAGAAAAATTAATATTTATAGTGAAGTGAGGAAGTCTAATTTCAGTCACAGTTTAAGTAAGAAAAATCTTCCCTGCAAAATTCATCCTGAATTAAAAAAAAAAAAATCCTTGTGCAAAAAATATTTTCCCTTACAAAACTCAAATTCAACAGTATATTCTCTTTAGAATGAAAACATTTTATTTACTATATTTTTTACTTATTGCATATGTAATCAGCTTTCTTTCTCTAGTTTTCTGCTGTAAAAGTTGCCTTAACTTTTGTATATGTTCTCTAGGCTTTGTGAATTTTTTCACCCAGATATTGGCGCTGTCTCAGACATCAAGAGAAAGAAAAAAAATTTAAAAAAAAAAAGAAAAAAAAAAGTAGATATGTGATGATGCAAGGCCAGCAAACACACAAAAGTGTAGCTTTCTAACTTTCTAACTTTAAAGACGTGAAAAAGAAATGGCTGAAAGAGTTACAAGGCTGAAAATTAAAAAGATAAAAGAAGTGGGAGTGGAATCTCAAAATGAGACAAAAGAAAGAAAAAGAAAGGCCAAACAAGAAAAGTAAATTATCATAATGAAAACTAAAAGCCTTCTTTCATCTGTCTTAAAAATAGATGCCAATGTTTTGCAGATTAACTTTGGGTTTGTAATTATGGACTTGTGGAGAAATGAATGTTGGTGAACTAAACTGCTCACTTAGGGAGTGTAGCTAAATCTATGCAATAGCAGAAACAGCTGTTGCCCATTATGCTTTGCTTTTTGATGATGAGTGGTAAGAAAGGTTGGGAAAAGGTGACCATTCAGCACTTTTTATTATGAGGTAATGGCTCCAATGATGTTAGCAAAATAATTAAAACCACCATCAGTCCTATTCTCTGTGATGACACTTAATGGTGTTTCCATCTCTCCCTGCTCTCCTAAAATGTATTCACATATGGAGTAATACTGGAGGTTAGGGTAAAAATGGAACAAATCACAATTAAAGAAGATTTTGTACATTACATAGGCAGCCCTAATCTAAACTGGGTAATTCAGTGTTCCTACACTACATATTTAAATCAGAACTGTTACTCCTGTTCTAATAACAGGAAAAGTAAACTTTGTTCTCTGTTATATCTTTGACTGACAGTCTTTTTCCATATGTTATTCACAAAAGACACATGAATTTTCACATCAATATCTCCAAATTTCTTGGTCTTCTTAGTCATCCCATATGCAAGGAAAACCTAGTATGTTATTCTAATAACAAATATCCTAATATTATTGTGCAGGGTTACCCTTGGCAGCTAAACTTCCACTCAGCCACTCAGTCTCTTACCCCACAGGCTGGACAAAATGAAAATGTATAAACAGGAATGAGAAAGCTTGTGGGTTAAGATGAAGGCAGGGAGATTGTTTACCAATTAATGTCTTGAGAAAAAAACTCCTTGCCTTGGAAAAAGTTAATTTAATTTACTACCAAACACAATAAATACTTGGAGGTATTGAGAAACAATGAGGCAAACATTAAAGTATCACCATTCTTTCAATTTTCCCAGGTTCCTTATTCCTTCACCCTTGACTCCTCTAGCTCTTCCTTCCTGAGCAATGCAGGGAGATGGGGAATGGGAGTTACAGTCAATCCATAGAAGTTTGCCTCTGCCACTTCTTAAATTGCACTTTGTGCAGGTTCTGTGGTGCTGGGTGTTACAGCTGCTGTGTGTTCCGCAGAACCCCGTCACTGAGGGGTCCCGGGGGGGGCCAGACCCCTGCTAGCCAGCTGTTCTGCACCCAGGGCGGTGAAGGCCAGGCACCTCCCTGCGCATGATGGCTCAGGCACCCCCAGAGGTGGAGAGGTGGCTCCCGGCCCGGACTACCGTAGGTTTTATTGGGGGGGACCCCAGGGAACAGAAAGTCCCACATCGGTGTCCCAGGAACCAAGAGGCTGAAGTTTGGGTCAGCTGGGGGTTATAAGGGAGTCCCGAAGGGGCGGGGTAATACAAAACAGCCAATGGGGAGAGAGGGGGAAAGGGGCAGGTAATACAAAACAGCCAATGGGAACAGAGGGGCAGGAATGGGGGCTTTGGTTACACTTTGCAGGGGTACATGAATATTCATAAGAGTGGATGGGAGAGGCTTCTTACAACAAACCTGGAGGGGGCTTTCTTGGACCAAACCATGGTCCCTTGGTCTTTTGGTCCCCCCGCTACCATCTCATTATAACAGCCACTTTTTCCTCCACACTTCTTTCCTCTCTTCCAGCGTGGGTCTGTGAGGAAAATCTGCTACAGTGTGCATTCTCCATGGGCTGCAGGGATTATCTTTTCCTCCATGGAGCACCTCTACCTTGTCTTCCTTCTCTATCACTGTTGTTTCCTCCACTGCTTCTTGGTCTTTCCCCTCACCCCACCACCACACCACCCCTGCCTCACGTCTATAGCATTTTTTGCCTTTTTTTAAAATACACCACCACCTTAGATGTCGGTTTCAAGGTTCACCTGTATCCCCTGATTGGCCCTTTGGAGGCAGGTGGAAAGAAACAGCCATGTCCATCACAACCTCTTCTCACAGAGACCATCCCTGCATATCCTACCTGATAGCATGTTGACACCAGCACCCAGTGCAACCTTGCACTTGGCCCCATCAGATGTCTGTAATAGAGGAAACCTTAAAAAGGAAAGCCTTCATATAAAGAGTTGATTTACTTAAGGTTTTCACTACCACTGACATTGATAAAATGACCTGAAGAATGGCAGAGCTCTATCCAGAATCAGCAGTTAGCCTGGATTCAACAACGAGCCAGTTATTTGTGTTAACACGATTAAATAAGTTCCGGATCTTTTTTCACACAGCCAACTGAGGCAATTTTATAAGCTTTAATAATCTATAAAAAGATACCCTTACAAAGCCCAGGCACATGACCCAGGGCCCTGGACTCCCCATCAGTGCTGAAGCCAGGATGGGTGATCTTTATTTCTTCCTTTCTTCCTTTCTTTCCCTCTCTCTCTGTCTAATTTCCCTCTCTTTTCACTTTCACCCCGCCCCTTATTAAAAACCCATA
This sequence comes from Mohoua ochrocephala, assembly GCA_013398855.1. Taxonomy (NCBI): domain Eukaryota; kingdom Metazoa; phylum Chordata; class Aves; order Passeriformes; family Acanthizidae; genus Mohoua; species Mohoua ochrocephala. Next base: position 34,323 of record VZTA01006891.1, on the reverse strand, counting down.
ACTATGTGCTTATATTAGAACATAAGGTACTAATTTATAACAATTTTCATGCCAAATGGAAAAATGTAAGTTTTTGTAGACCCTCTGACATTTCTAATTTCTTTTTGACCACGAGAATCTGCACATCTGAGTGTTCCCTTCCATTTCAGAGTGGGAAGGTACTCTTTTATTCAAGATTTTTGACTGGTAAATCAATTTATAGATTGTAATGAATAGTAAAAACATTGCTACTTGCTTGGGAAGATGGAAGAGAGAAGAACAAAGCATTTGTTCATTCAGTCATCAATTCTTATAAATCCTTTAATACTCAAATTGTGGTTTGTTTTATCTCCTTTCTCCAAAGGGTGGTTAACATAAATGGCCCTTTTCTGTAATGAATGAGGCCTAACTCTAGGACAATGGAAAAAAAAAAAAAATACAAAAAACCCCCACCACAATAAACAGCACTCACTAAATAAACAAATCAATAAAGAAACAGTAAGAAATAAGAAAATTACTTAAACTCGTGTATGTATTACATAAGTACACAATGCATAAATATTGTCAAAATTGTTGGGTAGAAAAACAGCTTTGTGTGCATTGGCTAAAATGAAGATTTATAACGTACTGAATACCTAGTGTCTTGGCTCCCTAAACTGAAATGTAGATAACCCCAAAAAATATCAGCAAGAGAGAAATGAAACATGTATCTCTCAAAGGTGATCAACTTTTTGTCACTAGCAGGTGCTTATTAGTCTACCAGTTAGAAGTAAAGATCTTTAGATGATCAACATGAAGACAGAGGCAAATAATTGACGTATCCTGGATCTCCCTCTTTAGGTCCTCAAAGGCTTCCATGGTTGTTGAGCACACAGGGAACACAAACAGTTCTTTTAGACCTACTGGATTGTGTTCTTTCCTTCTGATAATGCCAACGTCATAAGCCTCAGGTAGAAGTGAAGTAATTCCGGAAATCAGTAGATTATATTCCAGCCAGCACTGCAATGCAAACAGACAAATCTTAACTCTCTTGTCGTATTAAAATATATGCATGATAAATCAATAAATTTAAATGTGTTTAGTCAGAAACAGTTGTTCTAAACTAATTTTACAACTTATAACAGTATTAGATTGTTTATTCCCCATAGGGAGGGAATTCTATTATCTTGCTGTACCCTGAAGAAGATAGGTAGAGTTTTCAAGTAAACAATTTAGATGGGAGATAGCTATTTTTCATAAAATAAATTTATAGCTTAAAAATGATTGCAGCAATGAAGAAACTAGTCTTCTCTAAATAAAAAAAAAGTAATAATGAAAAACTAGACTGTGAGAGTGAAGCTAGACCAAAATGCTTTATACTTGAACAAATGAGTAACTACAATTTGAAAGGTCACTAGGAAAGCATTAGCATTTAATCAGAAGTGAGAGCATAGATTTATTTTTCATCAAATTAAAACTAAGTAGGGAAATCAGATATTCTTCCTCAAATCCTTGTTATGCGTAAAAGGCAAAACACCGTGTATGTGTACTCAAGTATTTACTGTTAGTGTAAATGAGGTACTAAGCTTGCACCCAAAATACGAATGGTAATTATTACTACAATTGCAATGGGTGCTACTAATTCTAGTCCAAATTATCTAGTCACTTCTTCAAAAATATTCCAATGAAAGTGCTATACATGAAATTCCTGCTGTCCTCCTGCCTTCTCTGGAACCCTTCCCAGTGTTTCTCTGGGTCAACAGTTTTGCCAATAAAAGGTAAAGGAGCATTATGAGAGGCCACCATCACTGTGCCTAGGATGCATTAACACTTATAGCTGGGAACCTTTCTTCTCAATCTTGAGGTCTGCTTAGGGTTCTTTTTAAATGTTTTCTTATTGCTGGTATCTTTTTCATTACCTCAAAGATGGCCTTTGAAAATTTCATAACAAGTTATTAAGATAGATATTGGTGCTGTACTCAGAAAGCATATGTATATTTTCACACATAATAAAATACAATAATTAAATAGCCAGTTAGAATTTGAAATATATTTATATATGCATATATATATATATATATATATATATATATGTATGTAAACATGAGTGGTTTTCCACCTTTTTGTCAATTAATGGCCTCAGTTAATGATAAAGGACTAAAATAAAGCATCACTGCTTGTTGAAAAGTGCCTGACTAGGTTTGTTAGAGCTCTATGATGTATAAGCATTTATAGAGTTAAGCTAAAAAGTGTTAGCCAGTAGTCAACTTGTCACTTGACTATTAGATAATTGTTTTAACAGCTAAAACCAGCATAGTCCAAGACAAGTCCAGATAACTGCTGAGACCCTGCAGTGTCAGGTCAATACAGCTCCTGTGGCCTTTCACCAGTAATTGCACAAGTCATATTTATTGGGCTACAGGTATATCCATGAAAAGAAGAGAGACTGCTATGCTTTTTCTTGAAATTATTCTTATGTAGCCAAGAAAATTTATTTACTCATGAAAGTTTCTGTATTTTATATCCATATGTTAATCTTTTATCTCACCACCTGTTCATAAAAACCTAAGATTCAGCTGCCTCCGTAATTCATGCAGTACTGGATAGGACTCCATCTCATTCCAAGCCACGGAATGTCTACTCCTCCATTCCCACTGTTAAGTTCGGCAGTACAAGAAGCAAAGAAAGCTTTGAATGTTCAGTCAAAATATGCGAGGAACTAAAAAATGACGAATATGAATATTTTTACAATATGATTTCCATAAATTCATGGCTGATGTAGATAGAAATAAAAATGTGGTCTAACCCTAGATATTGCAGTTGCTTAGCTAGCAAAACCCAAAATATTATTCAATTTGAAGTAAACAATATAAAATTATTTATTCAGGCAGTGTCTGTATTCCAGGATGGCAGCTAAAGTAAAGCTCAGAACAGACAAAATTTTATGAAAATTATAGGGAATATGGAGAATCACAGAACGGTTGAGATTATAACTTGCTAGAGGTGTACTCCATACCATCACTCAGATCATTAGTGAAGATGTTTAACGGGACTGGCCCCAGTATTGACCTCTAGGATACATTGCTAATTACTGGTCTCCAACTAGACTTTAGGCTGCTGGTCACCACAGTCTGTATCCAGCCATTTAGCCTTATTTCAATCCACATCGCTGTCTGCTCATCCAACCTACACATTAGGAGCATCTCTATGAGGATCTTAGGGAAGAGAGTGTCAAAGGCCTTCCTGAAGTCCAGGTAGGCAGTGTTCATTGCTGTTTCCTTCTCTGCCAGGACAGTCACGTCACCATATAAGTTAATCAAGTTGGTCAAGCATGACTTTCCCTTGGTGAAGCCATGCTGACTAATCCTGATTATTTTCTTTTAGTTCATGAGCCTGGAAATGGATTCCAGGATTAGCTATTCCATCACCTTATCAGGGATCAAGAGGACTAGCCTTTAATTCCTTAGGTCACTTCCTTCTTGCCCTTCTAGAAGACATGAGTGATGTTTGCTTTCCTCCAGTCATTGGGAACTTCTCCCAGTTGCAATGATCCATCAAATTGTCAAAAGTGGCATCACAATGACACCTGCCAGTTCCATCAAGGCTTCTGGGTTTATCTAATCAGAGCCCATGGATTTATGGATTTTCAGCTGGTTTATGTATTCTCTGATCTGGACTCGACTGTCTTTCAAAAAGGGTACATCTTCCTGGTTCCAACCTTTTCCACGGTCTTTTGGAACTGAGATTCCTGAAAGCTAGTCTGGGTAGTAAAGACGGAGGCAAAGGGAGCATTTAGAACCTCAGCCTTTGTCATGTGTAACCAGGTCCCCCATCCCATTAAATAATGGCTCCACATTCTCCCTCATCTTTCCATTGTCATGGTTCTGTTTCTGGCCCAGATCAGCGGGAGGGGGTGTGGTCAAGAGATTTTGTTATTTGATACCATCTGACATCACTGCCAGGGGTGGAGAAAAGAAACTCTCTGGCTTCTGAGAGGAGAAGGCATTCCTTTCTGGTCAGGGAAAGAGTTGTGTTGGGTGGTGGATCTGTCCGCCATTGTTTTTCATTCTCCTGGGCTTAGTGGGCATTTTGCATGTGAATCACCCTCTTTTTGTACAATGTTGTTATTCATATTGTTGTTGTTACTGTTCGTTTTCTTATCTCATTGCTGTTTCTAGTAAATTTTTCTTATATCAACCCATGATCTCTGCCTTTTGTGCTTCCAGCTGGAGGGGGAGGGGAAGCGAGCGCCAGCACGATTTAAGTGGGAGCGCTAAATTGAGGAATACCATTCCTAAACCACGGGAGCCTTAATTGGCGCACAATGCCAAGCAAGAAGGGTTGAGATAACAACAGATCTGCCCAGACTGGGTTGGAAATAAATTTGATCTAAGCATTTGCTGTGTTTGGTGTGGAGCCACTGGTTACAATGTGGCTTGATCAGTTCATGTGGGTGTGGTACCTAATCCTATATGTGCTTCTTGCAGGGATCATTTTCAGAGCAGGGAGAGGAATCAGGATTGCTTTGTTGCCGTACAGTGTGACATCAGTTTATGGCATAGGAACCTCTAGGAAAATGAGGGTCATTTGGGATGTGTATTCACTGTTGCTCTCCTACCTCAGGTGCTACCCCTGTGGGAGTCCGTTAACAATCGTACCCAGTCTGTGGGGGGAACAGGAAAGGATGATTTCCCCCAGCTTTTCACCCCCTTTTCCTCCTTCAGGCTAGTTGCAACAGCTTTTGAGAATTTTGAATTCCCTTTGGATGTTAAGGAAAGCACAGTTTTGTTGCTAATCTTGCCAGGTTCTCCTCAGTGTGGCCCACAAAATGTTCAGGGTTAAGAAAGAGTTTTCTAGGAAGATCATTCCAAAATCTGCCCTGAAGGTAGATAGTCGGGAGGGCATTGAATGTGGGAGAAAATGAGCCAGATCTTGGGGATATTCTCTGCTCCGATGCTTCGGAAATTCATCCTGAGGAGGGTAGACTGCAGTCTTACTTGGGAACAGTGCTTCTCAGGAGAAGTATCCCACTGCATATTGATTTGGAAACTATGCAAGAGCAAATCTATAAACAACCATTTTAAAAACAAATCTACTACTACCTCAATTTCATCTGGAGTAAAGATATGAAGTACTTTTAATGCTTAGATGAAGCTTGTAAGTTAGCAGACAGCCTTATTTCCATAGCAGCCAAATTTTATGAAGCCCTAAGCCAATTATTTAATTAGCTAATTTGCTCAGTCACAAATAATTTGCACGTAGCTCTAAATGTCAGATTTGAAAACACTGGGGACACTTAGTCCTAGTGGAAAGCATATTACTGAGACTAGAATTCCCTTACAAGATTTTTCCTGGAAGTCTCAACAGGTTTGAGGGATGAAGATCAGTTTGTATTGATTGCGTTGAGGAGTGGGGAGGAAAGAGTAGAAAACAGTAGTATGAATCTTAATCTATGTTATATGGTGAGCTTAGTTGACTAAATAATTCCTATAGAGATAGTCTGTCTATTCTAATATCTCATTTTAATTTGAATAATTTCAGGGTGTATGTATGTTGACATGACTTGTCCATCTTCTAAACCGGTATTAGGAAAGGGAATTTTAGCCCTCTGGAAGAAAAAGAATATGGGCTAAAGGAAAATATGAACATTCATTTTACCAGCTTATTCTGTTGCAGTCTCCGGATGTATTCTGTTTTCCAAAATTCCCATCCTTTCTGGTCATTAAACTGCCTGCATAGTGCCATTTTTTAATATTTGTGACTCCCTGTGTCTTTGTCCATGTGCCTTCTATGGTTCTTCCCATTTTTCAGGACAGGAAGAAAGCAAGGAAAATAATTTTATAACTCTCTGCCTGTCTTTTTCCCCCTTACCAATGTACTGTAACAATAAGACAACTGGCAAATTAATCTGCTAGGTTTTTTCAACAGTATTTTTGCTTACCTGCTGAGTGAGAACAGTTATTCTGAAGAATTGTTCTTCTAAGACTTTCCTCAACCCTACAATAAAGTAATCTACAAGAGTGTTATGAATTTTCTGAGTACTGACAATATTGGAATTACGGGAAAGTGCAGGTAGAGAAAGCTTTGGGAAAAATCCAAGGGGTAAGCATTATGCTTTCGTCCCTATTAATTGTAATTTCCAAAAACATTTCCAAAATATCTTTGCAGCAGTTCCTCTCCCCCACCTAAAAAAATCTTTTCTTTCCCTGTGTCTAGTTAGGTACCTATTGCATTTTTTCCCCCTTAGCAGCCGTGGTGCTCCTCTCTCCAAACCTACTTTTGGTTTCCTCTATCAAGATCATAGTTGCTGAGTTTTCAGAAGAAAAATAAATCCTACTCAAAAGTAAGAAGAAAAAGGTAGATCAAAGCTGTCAGCATCCAGCATTTCTTAAATATCAGATTTTTAATTCACCAACGTGGGTTTTTTTGAAGGGTTCAAAACCCCTATTTCTGAATAAAAAGTGATTGCACAGAGATAACTAAAGGGTTTTGTTCCTGATGGTTTTTACTTTTCTAATGTTCTTCTCTCTGTGATCTACGAGCTTTACATGTACAATAAACAAAGTATGATCTGAAATCTTCAGCCACAAATGATTTCATGTACTAGAAAATGTTGTCTTAAAAGTTACATCCAAGCAAACTGTGTCAACCTCAATTTTGCATTAGAAAATGTTTCTAGAGAAATAGCACTGTGGAGAAAGCAAGAAAGATTTTTCTGTTGCTATTTTTTGCGCGTTGAAAACAATGACAATAATCCAACTGCATGGATAAGTAAGCATAAACCAGACTACCTCAGACAGTATGTGTCATGTAATGATTTATCTTGTAATTTCCTCTCTCACACACAAGCACGCATTCTCACACATGCACACTCCTAAATATTATTCTTCAGCCCTTATCTCAGAAATATTTGGATACTGCAGCACAAGTACTGAAAACCGGCTGCAAAGCTACTGTTATTAGCTCTATTCTCTGTCTTACTATATTTATTTTTCTAGAGATAAAAGGAGAATTAAAACGCCTCTTTCATGTTGTCAAAAAGCTAATTAAAGTTAAAAATAATATTAAAAAATAAAAGTTTATTGTTAAAAAAACCCACTCAAGGCCAAACAAACAGATGCCCAGAAATCCCTAATATCTTTCTCTCTAGTTTTACACATAATTCAACCCTTATATAAATGCTAAAGGTAATATTGGCTCTGAGAACATAGATGTTTATCCTCAGGCCATCAGCAATAAAGCTAGCTTCATGTAGCATGATAAGTAAATGCAGATACATATTAAAGCTATTATTGGTTTACTACCTTATTTCCTTCATGTTGTAGGCAAAGCTTCCATCTGTTGTACAATATTAAGCTCCCCCGTTTAATCTACTTATTGTTTAATTTTCTCTCTTTTCTTTTTATTTTTCAAAGACAAATTTTCATTTTTTTAATCATTTACTGCAACACTATTTTTTCAACGTTGCCTACATTGTTTTCTTGCAGTAACTTCATTTACCTATGTCTGAACTCAGCCAAAATACGGCAGGAAAAGAATGAGTCATAAATAAAACAAACCACAATATTTTCTCTGAATACTTCATGGGTGTTCCGTAATTGAAGGAGGGCAAAACGCTGGTCCCAGGGAGACACTGAAAATCCATATATCAATATTTCATAAAAATAAGGAGTTCACCCGATAAACCTTTATTTTTACACCGTGCAAATGGTCTATTTTTGAATTCACCAGTGGAAAATTAAAATTAGCCATTTTCTTTTTATCTAAGGGCTTGGAAAATAGAGTCTTTTTATTAATTTAGGTACTGCTTTATGGGGTAGATACAGACCAATTTACAATCTTTTGTTTTGTTTTGTTTCATTCTCAATCCTGGGCACTCATAAGATAAAAGTGATTTAACTTCTTGCTGTACGAAAGGGACCAACATCTGTGCACATTTTGTAAAAATGTTCTTTTTATTAATTTATCTCCTTGATTGAAAGAATGACAAAAGCACAACTGTCAGCTGCATCCCAAGGTTAAAAATTTTGATTTAAAATGACAGGTAGACTTGAATGATCTTCCAATCCAGATTTGATTAAGAAGTCCTTAATGGCATGACTCTCATAAGAAGTTATGGGACACAGTGAAACTGTCTTTCTTCCTGCTCTGAGAGAGTAACTCAAATACTTTTCTCATAGTGGTTCCAGAAGGTGGCAGAATAATAATTATGACACTGAAAAGAATAAATCCAGTGGTTTTTTTTAAAAAAATGGCATTTTTTCTTGTAGCTGTGATATAACTGTGTTCATTGTTCTAATTAGTGCTGATGGCAAGTTGCATTTTGATATTTCGGAGTTTCTGTATTTCACTTTTGCAGGAATTTATGATTCTTTGTTTCTCCTTTCTTTGATTTAACTTCAAGCTTAATTTTAGTGAAAAAAAAATTAAAAGAACAAGTATGAATATTTTTTAAAGTATAACATTAATTAAAGAGAATCAAAAGTAGGTGGACAAGTACATAAACCCAGTATTGCCTTCATTAAGGAGATTCATAAAATGAGGACAGAAGACACTGCTTTTGATTGTTTGCCAGCCTAAAAATAGAGTATTTCCACTAAAATGAGACAATTACTCAGAATTTTTTATAGCTGACCAAGATTTGGTGTGAAAACCATGGTATTTGTCATACTTTTGTCTAAGCTGCAATAAGAGGAAAGCAGATCTGGTTGAAAAAATATGAATTCTCCTCATAAACTTAATTCTTTTTAAATATTCTCATTTAATATGAAATATGCAGTAAATAAAGGCATAATTAGTCCTAGGGTCCTTCAAGGATTGTTTAGTAACTTAGATCACAGAGATGTTTGTTTCAGGTGATGGACCTTCATATTTGGTTTTCATGAACAAAACTGCATATTAGAACTTAAAAAACTCAAGTACTGTTTCAGAGGAATATTGTTATTTTAGTGTATGTGATATATCCAAGTAAATGTTCCTATGAGAATACAAGGGGATAAGTTTTTTATGTACCTCAGCAGAACATGTATTACTAAATTGTGAATTTTCCTAAATATGCGTGGTAGAACTTCATTACTTCTTGCTGTATTATGAAATCACAAAAAAACAATCTCTGGGACTGTGAAGTCAAATGATTTTTGTGAAGGAAAATGGGAGGGGACTGCCCACGTTCAATCACTGAGCTTCAGTTTGGATTCTCATCCTATAATATGCAGTCACATTAGAGCCTCTAATTGTCACCTCAGGCCTTGGAATCTATCCATTTATAGAACGAAATCACTAAACCCAGCTAGTTTGACTAGCAGAGCAGCACTGTGTCAGCATGGGTACAGTGAGGTTCGCTAAAGGCCAGGGGACACAGCCTAAGACTGACCCCACAATTACCATGCCAATGCAAGAGCTCTCTGTACTGCCGTGTGCCAATCACTCCCAGCAAAGGCATTCTCCTGAAATCTGGTAAATATTCACAGGAGGGATACGGGTGAATTGCCTAAGAAATCTGTTTGAATCCCGTATTCATACAGACTTTTTGAAAGGTATAATCAAAAGGAAATTGTCCTACTGCAGGGGGTAGTGAATATCAAAATGAAAGGGGTAATAATACAGAGATAACATAAAGAAGCTGTCAGCCCTCTTATGCAGAAAGGATGGGAAGTTTAGAAATGTGTAAACACATTAAGGTCAGCCTTTTACTCTACCTGAGACTGATTTGGACAATTTTACTTCAGAGTAAAAGTAGAATGCCTTGTGTTAAGGGTATTCTCATATTACTCCTGCTAGTTTCCCTGAGGCTTTAATAAACACAACTTCTTGTTTGCTTGCTTATCTTCTTCTTGTGAGTAAAGACAAGAAGACCGAATGATGAGGAAATGTATATGAAAACAATAATTTGACAGCCTTATATTTTGTAAGGTGTTTTAATTAACTTCAAAGAATGGGATTCATCTCTTATATCTTCAGACAGCTAAAAAGTAATTATCTATGTCAATGCCAGTCATCTCGTTTCCCTTTTTCAGATAAGAAGTAGGTGTCAGCATTCTTTCCTAAAGTGAGTACCTAAAATCCTCCTCTGAGATGTCAGTATCCCTCCACTGACTATATATAAGGGCCCTCTGATTACCAATTTAGAGTTATAGGTCTTAATGATTCCTAAAAGTACGAAAATCGATGGCTGCCATTATTCCTTGGCAACAGTTTATTTTCCACAAAACCATGGCACACTGAAATCAGTTTAGTAACATCATATTGGACTGGTTTTTTCCTCTATTGAATAGCACTGTTTTGCAATTATAAGTGTTGTACAATAGGGATCAGTACTGGGCCCCAGGCTCTTAAACATCTTTATAAGTGATCTGGATGATGGGATTGAGAGCACCCTCACCAAGTTTGCTGATGACACCAAACTGTGTGGTGAGACGAACGCCTCAGAAAGGAGAGATACCTTACAGGTGACACCTGCGCAGGCGGGAATAATGGCCTAGGAAGAGCGGTATGAAGTTTAATAAAGATGAGTGCAAAATCCTGCTCCTGGGACAGAATAACCAAAGAGCCCAGTGCTGCCTTGCATATGTGTGGCTGAGGACAAGTCATGCTGAAAGGGACCCAGGAGTCCTGATGGAAAACAAGCTGAACACAAGCAGTGTTCAGCAGTGCGCTGCTGCAGCAACAGAGGCAAATCAGATCCTGGAGAGCATCCATAGGGGCATTATTAGCTGAGACACAGACACAGTCATTTCACTCCACTCAGCGTTTCTGAGGCCCCACCTCGAGCATTGTGTCTAGTTCAGTTCAAGAGAGATGTGGAGACCTGAAAGGGTCCAAAGGAGGGTCACAAAAATTATCAAAGACCTGGAGCACTGGTCCTGTGAGGAACGACAGAAGGAACTAGGTTTTTTCTCCCTGGAGAAGACAAGGCTTGAGAGGGAAATTATCACAATATGCCAGTACTTAAAGGATATTTACAAAGCGGACAGAGGATCTCTTCATGAGGAGCCACATGGAGAAGACAAGGAGTAATGGGTAGAAGTTGCAGTGGGAAAGGTTTCATCTCAACATAAGAAAGAAATCTTTTACAGTGAAACCAGTCATTCACGGGAACAACCTTTCCAGGAATGCGGTAGAGTCTCTACTCAGTGGGGGACTTTAAGGTGCAGTTGAAGAGTGTGCTAGATAATGTCATCCAGACTCCCTTCCCCATAAAAGGTTAGACCAGATGGTCTCTTGAGGGCCTTTCTAACCTGTGGTGTTCCATGGTTCTGTTCTACAATTCTAAATTTCCCATTCAGGATATTGCATTATCTTGTTTTGCCCTATAATGTGGGTAAAGGTCAATCTGAGGTCAGAAAATGAGTATTTTCATTGTTCTTTGCACAAGCTTCCATGAGCCTGTGCAACAGAGAACAGTGCCTATGGGCTACTGAGGATCTGCTTTCTGCCAGGTCTCAATAACACACTGCACTTGCTTTTTCATTAACATTTTTAACATGTACACTTTTAATTTGAGCTAGTCTTAGTTGCTGCTGTCATCAAAGTACAAAAACCTGTAGAATAGCCCAAGAACTCTACCCTACTTAGGGGAGAGATCTGTACTTACCATGATAGCTGTATCTGAAGTAGCTATTTCTATCCTACTAGGCTTAAAATTTTCCTCGGTTTAAAATGGACCTGAATATTCGTAGATGTAGGTTAACTCTGATACAGAGCTCAGCCCCACACAGGTTCCTCACTACCTCCATAATGGGATGAGGAGGGAATCAAAAATGCAGAAGCAGAAAAACTTTGCAAATTTAGATAAAGACTGTTTAATAGGTAAAGTCATGCATGCAATCAAAACAAAACAAGGAATTCATTCACTGCTTCCCTTTGTCAGGCTGGTGTTTTTCCATTTCCGGGGAAGGAGGGCTCCAGCACATGTAATGCTTACCTGGCAAGACAAATGTCATAACATCAAATGTATGTCATATCCTTCTTCACCCAGCTCTTTTTGCTAAGCACAGAATCATATGACCTGTGATATCCCTTTGATCATTTGGGGTCAGCTGTCCTGTGTCCCCTCCCAACTTCTTGTGCATACCCAGCCTCCTCACTGACAGGGCAGAATGAGAAACAAAAAAAACCCCTTGACACTATCTGAGCACTGCTCAGCAATATCTAAAACATCAGTGTGTTATCAGCACTATTTTCATCAGAAGTCCAAAACAGCACCATGCAAGCTACTATGAGGAAAATTAGCTGTATCCCAGACAAAACCACTACAACAGTGAACAGCTGTAACGTTTGTGATGTAAAAAGCCTTGAATTCCTAATCCAAACTAAATTCTTCTTGGTAAAAATAAAACAGAGCAGTCTTAAAGTTATTTTAATTTACAAACCAGACACAGTCAAGTAAGAGCATAGAATTAATTGTTTATTCTACTGAGCAGGTCCTAAATAAACACTCGTTCCACTGAACAGAAATACCTAGACTGCTGTGCTTTTTGTCCACAAAACAGGTTTAACCCATCAAATTGTACAAGCCTAAATTAATAAGTAAATTTGTAATATGCAACATGTAAATAAATCCTACATTGAAACTTGTGAAAATAAATAGGATTCAGGAAGGCAAGGAATTTGTTGGGTTTTTTTGGCTGAAAAACAAATCCAGAGTGACTTGCCTGGGTGTGAGATAAATCTCATTTGATTTGTTTGGACTTAGATGACAAAGCTTGCCTGGGTGGTTGTAGGATGTCTGTGTATAGGTGTATTATTCTCTAATATTTGATTTATTACCCTTTCAAGTGTGTTTGACTTTGAAGATGCTATCGTGGAAAGCATAAAGTGCATGTTATTCAGTAATAGAAAAAATTGTACAGCATTCATGTTTTGACCAAGGTTAAAGAGCTAAAAACTCCTAAAAAGGTAAGTAACTGCGTTCATACCTGGTGTGATTTCTTTGCTTCTTTTCCTTCACTGGCTTTGTATGTTGGACAGTTTTGGACTAAGAGTTTCAGATATATGTTTAAATTATAATTTTTGGAAGACACTTCAAATTTTAGAAAGTAGCTGGCACTTCAGCAGCAGACTCGGCAAAGAAAAATGAATGCTGAAAGATTAGAGATTCACTCTCATTTCAAAAGGTAGACACCTGGGGTCAAGACTATGAGACATTGGCAAGAAGTCTGCAGATGCACTTCTTGTTCTGTGCCTTTTCTGCAGATATAAAGGACTACTCTTTCCAGAATTGTCACAGGTAGACTGCATAACCAATAAATTGATATTTTCCTGTAAGCTTCAAACTTTCATATGTGGGAAATATTGTCTAGGATGTTGTGGTAAAAATATTTTATCAGCATGCCACATTATTATCTGGTGGTGAAGCCATAAAGGAATTACAGTCTTCTGGATAGTCTTTGCTAACATAACCATACTTACATCTTCATGTCCTCTCCATATGCCCACTGAAAACCATTGTGAAAAAGATCTTAGGGAATTAGAGGTGTTCGCTGTAAGTAGCATTTGCTACTTACTCACCTCTGTAAAACTCTACATTCATTTATCTCAAGACAAGTATATGACGTTAAAGTATAGGAGGTTTTAAATATTACATAATTTTTTAAAAGATATTTTCAGGAGGATAATTTCAAAATTATTGTCAAAAGCAAAACCCACTGAATACTACCAGAAAAGTGGGAATGCCAATGTCCCAGTGGCATCAAAGTCTTAAAGGAAAATACAGAACCTTAATTTTGTCATCTCCAGTCTAGATTGAAATTATGTTGAGTCAGTAAGAAGATGCATTCTACTTTTGAAGAAATGAACGCAGTGTTTTGGGGAGACTATTTAAAATGCCATAAATAATGTCAGCTTCTTGAAACTATTGAAGCTCTGGAACATCATAGATAACCCTAAGGAATGCAGTCTAGAAAACATGAGGCAAAAACATTGCACAGTGTTCACCTAAAAACTGTGGGAGCATTCAGCTGGGATTATGAACTGCACGGTTCAGCTCTAGTGCGTTCCTGTGATGCCTTGGTGTGGCGTACATGTATAGATACCATGGAGAGAGGGCCCAGCTGTAGCTTTTAGGAGCTGAGGCCCTCTTTGAGAGACAGAAGAAGCAAGCACAGGCCTAGAGCAAAGTGCCTACAGGCACTATTTGCCTTTGAAAGCAATTTCTATAACATTCATCAGAATTGCTGCTGTGGAGTTTCAGGTCAACATATTGTCGCAAGATGCTCTAGCAGGAAAAATCTCTTCTACACAAGTCTATCTACCACCTTCCTGCACATTTGCTACTGCAGAATGACTAATGTAAAGCAAAGACAAAAACATGAATTGAGACAAAATGAGAACAAATCTCTGGTTAACATTCAAGAATGAACAATTGTGCATTGGACATAAAATACTGTCTTCACTCACACTTGCAATAATGTTTGACTTTCAGGCTACAGCACAATTAATTTGGGGCTTACATTAACAACTATTGTCGTTTGTAATGTTACCATAACTAAGAGAATCCTGTTTGTCATTCTCCATGCCCTTGGCAAACATTTAAACAAACACACAAATTCATTTTCATGACAGTTGCAGCAAAACCAACAAGAAAGTCACTACTCCTCTTGCTAACCCCTTCAAAACCTAAGCAAATAAACAGCTTGTATTTTAGATGCTTAAGGTTTTTGGCTTCAATTTGTCACACCCTTAAAAGAGTTTACTGGCTTGAATGTTCCCACTGTTGTTCACTATTATATAACGTATGTCCCACTCTGCATACAGTACGATAAGCAACACAAAATTCTAGCCTTTTTTAAGTGGTCAAAGGTTCATCGTCCTGAAAATGTTTATACAGATGTATGTGATGATGATGAGGAGGATGACAGTGATAAAGATCTTGTAATAGAAATACTTCCCATTTTTTCTGGTGAAGATTCTAAAAGGTCATTGCATTGAAACCATCAGGCTGCACCTGCAGTTCTTCTGACTGCTGCTATAGCAGGATTGTTATGGAAACCTGTGCGCTTTGAGGGATTTTTTTTCTTTCTTTCTTTTCAAGGCTACTAGATGTGCAAGCATTTCTTTACAGAGAAAGAGTTAAAGAAGGGTTGTTTTTTTTTTTTTTTTTTTACAAATGCTGTAGTGTTACCCAAATTAAAATTACAGACAAAAATATACGCATATATATGAGCAAAAATAGAAAAATCCATTTTATTGCTGTGTTGGGAAGACTTCACAACCTTTAAAAAAAAAAAAAAAATCATTTTAGACCCAAAATCCAGACCAGTACGGAAAAATATTTGGAACAGTTGGGCAGTATTAAATATCTAAATGTAAATGAGCCACTGTTAATATTTGATGACACTAGTTATAACAGTAATGCTGTCCCTTTGACTTGCACAACACTGTGATATCACCGTTATAATGACAAATGGAAAACATGAAAGGAAATAAAAAAGAGTTCATATCTAGTTCACTAAGAGATGCCACATCCTTCTAAAGACATGGGGCTGAAATCAACAGTCTCTTGGGAATTCCCGATACTTTGACTTGATATGAAAATTTTAGACCACTTCAGTATTTTATGCATTAATGAGTGGCCCTTAGCCATGCTAGTTATGAAGCTTGTAATGAGTTTGCTAAAATATTATACTTATACCTGCATTTCATCTAACATAAATAGATCTCAAATGCTCTGTTTTAAAATTCTTTTTCATCATTTATAAGAGATGTGGGCAAGGCTGGGTTTGTTTATGTATTTTATTTTGGTACACAAGGCAGTGTGGAACAACTGTAAAATTTTTCCTCTGGGGTTTAAACAACTAGAGTGAAAATATGACATGACTGTTCATATATAAGAAGGAAACTGTTGTATTCAATTTCCTATATAGATGTCAGCATTATGATGGTCAAAGGATTAGAAAGAATTGCAGTGAGATATAAATAAGAATAAATCTCAGTAGAAAACATACCAAAATTTTGCAAACATAAGCTTTTGAAATTTGAAGTCTGTTTGTATTTACCTTGCCTGTAAAGTGAAGCCTGCCTTTCATCTACCTACCCTTTTCAATTAATCTTCTTTTTATTGGTTGTCTTTGAGCCTAGTAAATTCACTATGCCTTTTAAACTCTTCTTTCATAAGCATTTACAATTGACTAGATTTGCCTTATAATCTGTTTCAGACTTCATCAGTCTAAGTGGTTCTGCCTTTCTTTCCTCATGTTATATAAAGATGAAGCAGCAAATAAAAGACTGTGTGATAGCAATTTTTTTTTTTAATTTTGTGCATGAGTCACTTTACTTGTACAGATGACAAATGGCATCTTTAATTTGACTTGCATATCATTTAGACACTAGTTAAAGCAACACATTGTTTATTAAGGGTTGCATGAGGTCTTCTAAATGTTCCACAGTAAACCATTCACTTTATCCAGGCTAAAATGCTGTCAAATCTTGCCAAATAGACAAAAAACTGAACTGTTTTATTTTAGTACCTATTCTTATATATGCATGTGTGTGTTTAATTTACATTTATATAAAATATCATTTTCTCCTACTTCAGGCAAATGAAAATAAAATCAGTTATCCTTCTTTTCATAATCATAATGCAACAAGGGAAAGAATCCTACAACCTTCAAATGAAAATGTATTTCATTTTGATTAATTCTTCTCTCATCACTCCTTTCGTCTCTCTACCATCATGAGTTAAAATTACTATAATTGAGTGTTTATTTGTTACACAAACAATAAGTTTTTCACTTCCTTTTTTAGCTAATTTCTTTTTCATGGATATATACATAGGACTTAAGGGTGAAGGATCCACAATAATTTCTGTTTAACACGCTGTATATCACAAACTGACAATTTTGCCAATGTGTTTGTCCCCATAATTTTTATTTGGAAAAAAGCTTGTGTTTCAGATGGTTGTGTAACTTCAGTATGATGACATAGCAAAGATATTTGTTCATTCTTTTGCTAATGTAGTACAATGTTTTTGTTAAAATAAAAGAATGTAAACATTATAATCAAACTTCCTCTCTGTTTTCAATTTGATAAACTACACAGATTAAACTGTTTTCAGAGTAATTTTTTGCTGTTGTTCTTCAGAAATTATTTTAACAGCCTTTTAAGTCTTTGAATGGTTTTTTCAAGAACCTCAGCAAAACTTTACTTGTTATCTTTAATATTCCATATGCCGAACAACACCAAAGGAGACACGTTGTTGTCTTATTCCTGCTCAGAGAAGTAACATTTCTACAATCATATTGGTCTCTCTGCCTTTGAGACCTCGTCTGAGTTGCCTTTGCATTAAATATCTTAGTCACTTTCAAAGTAACAACTTTCCCTGTTCAGTGGGAATGCGTTCCTGTTTCCTAAATAAACACATTTACCCTGTTGAGATCATTAGTGAAAATGAATAGTTCTTAGACACATATACACATTTACTGAGACCAGCTTAACAAATTCTTGCAATAAATTTCTATAGCTGCCTTATGCTCTCCATGATTTACCACTTCCCCCATTTGTGCAATTTACACATTTTACAATTAATTATATATTTATTTCAAATTAAAAGAGAAAAAAATCCCCAAACAAAGCAGAAATTTCAAAGCCAGCTGAGTGCTACTTATACTATTCCCCTTTAATGATGATTTTCCACTGATAACCAATTTTGACTTCGTTAATATTCTGTTGAGCTTGAGCTTTGCACGTTGCCTGGTGGCCTCCTCTGGCTCTAAAATCTGTGACTCTCTGAAAGTTGTAGTTGGCTTCCTTTTATGAAGGGCTTTGGGAAACAAAAATCACTCTACTCAACACATCCCTAGTACATATCATTTTGAATAAAGAAAAATTGTAGTCAAATCACATGACCCACTACCTTCAACCAGACATATGCTGTGGTCTGATAGAACTCTTTATTCCCTTGCACAAAAGTGGTCCAATCTGCTCCCAGTGTGTTTCCCTTTCTCCCACATTTGTCTAAAATGCAGGCCATACCAATTGTTCTGGTGTGCTGAAAAAGATGCCCGATCTTAGCCAAGGTCATTGAGTTATATTAAAAAGTACTGGAACAGATATAAGACCCTGGGGGGAGGATGAGTTAAATGATCAGATCATCCTTTCTGACCTCAAACTCTATGTCATTTTTCATGCACCTGGTTTTGACTAGCATGTGGGGAAAAAAAAAAGAGAAGACAATACATCTCTCTGGCTAAAAAAAACAAAGGATGACAACATCTCTTTTGTTTTTTTATTTGTAGTCATCTAAATTTTCAATTTGTTTCCTCATCTTGGTGTATGCTCCTGTCTGCTCTCTTCCTGCTTGTGCTTTGGCAGCCAATTTGGGGCTGCATTTCTTAAGAGTATATAAAACTAACATTGTTGTGTGGCTGTTTTGACAGGCAAAGCACTCATGCAAAGCAAGATGAATGGGGTGTCAGTTTTCCCTATCATGGGATCTCCATTTACTGACCCTGATGGGAACTGTGAGAACTTGTCACAGAGGCGAGACAAACCAGATATGGCTTCAAATGGGGCTCTAAATCTCATGTAGTTTTGAAGCTACTGCTAGAGCACTGAATTTGTCATAAAAGACTTGTCAGTTCAGAGTTCATTAAGGTAAAAGATGAGAGTGTTTTATCTGGACACTCTTGAGCCCTCCTATGGTAGAAGTAGGGGCTAGTTATAGCCCTTGAAAGAAAAAAAAGTGCTTTTGCAGTGTTTTCCTCCAGCTTTCCTTTGGATCGAATCTCTGTGGAATAGCTGCTCCTGGCATATAAGTATTTCTTTTCCTTGTTTGTCTTTTTCTGCTTCTTTGTTAAACTTGGAGGTGTGTTTGTGATGTCAATTCAAAGCCCCTTGAGATTTGGCTGGGACTTGAGGTGAGGTGTTAAACTTCACAAGACTGAATTGGAACACTTAAGGTGAGAGACAGGGTTTTAATCACTTGCACTGTGGCTGCCACAGCAGAAACTTTGTGACCTCAGCTGAGTTTTCTTTTACTCAAAGTCCAAAATCAATAGAAGTATTCAAGACTGGAGAAATGACTTGTGTTTAACTTTGCCCCCAAAGTTGGGAAGCATCAAAAAGTGTATTTCTCAGATGTGCAGTTTGAAAACTGTGACTCTGAAATGCTGAATTTCAGTATTTTGAATTCCATGTTTTGTAAATAATTCAGAACTGCAGCACCATCCTTGACAGAACACTTAATCCTTCTGATTCTCAGTCATATTTTCTTCACATCAAAAAGGTTTGCTCTTGTACCAAGGTGCATCTGTACTGATGCACCTTGACATGTTTGGCAGATATTAAGCAAGAACAACAATTATAGTAATATTTAAGTGGATTGCCTATAGTCTTCCAAAGATTTTATTTTAGCACATTTATTGTAAGGCTCAAAATAGTTTTATAAATTGATATATGAAATAAATAGAAAATATATAAAATATAAAATTGTATAGATGTTGGAAAACGAAGTAGTTCAAATTCGCTAGGCAAAATCTGGGGATTTTAGGTGGAGTCCTAGTTAGCACTGTCATTGACTTCTTCACAGCATCAGATAAAACTCATTTTGATAACAAAGGTATGCTGAGAAATGTCTGGCTATGTTAAAACATTGATTAATCATATATGCAATCTAATTCTATTTTTTTCCTTATGCCATATATTTTTTTTGGTGCAGCCTAGTGAATTATTCAACATGGTGTACAAATAAACCCCTTGAACTGTGCTGCACCACAATTCTGCTGTGGTGACCCCAGGTGTACGTGACAGTGACATTTGTAGTCTTTCACTCGGCATCTGTGTACATGAGTATCAACAGTTTTGAGGAAGAAGGAAATAAACTATGACAAAAAATAACACCACATACCTCCTGACAAGTCCTGACAAGGATCCTAGTCCTGCAATTGCATCGCATCTTATGATTTTTATGAACAGTAGAATGATTGTCAAATCCTCCAGGTCCGTTTTGTCTTTCTCTTAACCAGCAAAGTGTGTTGTAAATATATATATGTAAAGAAAAAAAAACAAAACAAAACCAAAACACCTTCTTTGGCATTGGCCTATATTATTGGTCTAATAACGTGAATTAAAAAGATATGCACCACTCATCATATAGAAAATCTATGGAAGTCACTGCTTAAGAATCTAAAGCTGGTGGAAGAAAAGGAATAAGGAGGTACAGATACAATATTGTGCAGATCTGCTTTAGAAAATAATTTCCCACAGAAAATTAATCTATGTCCAGCAATACTTCAAGTAGCTGTCACCAAGAAACACTGAATACAACAGCTGATGATTTGAACTTGATCCAGTATAATAAGATTTAAGGGCAAGTGAAAAGTACTCCAGTTATGTAGGAACCATCAGCTGCACAAATATAAGATGGGAAACAACTGGCCAAATGGGGATGATCTAGGAATTATAGCAGCTTGCTGTCTGAGCATGAGTCAACTGTGTCATGTTGTTACAAAGAAAGCAAATATCAGACTGCAGAGCATCCTCTGCAAAACACAGCCAGTAATCCTTGTGCTTACTCAGCACTGCTCGAGCCTCAGCTGACGTGCCGTGGCCAGCCACGTTCCCAGCAGGCTGGAGGCAGCACCCCTGGAGAGGCGATTGTAGGATCTGAGCTGTAGTTCAGAGGTATAGAAAACAATTTGTAACGGTAACAACAGTGAAATTTTAGGATGGATTTCTTAAAGATCTCGTAAACACTCTGTTTTTGAAAGCATTTACGGTCAGACTGAAGAGGTATCAATCAGGAATGACATACTGGTAGCTAATCCTGCTTTGGACTGAGGGGCAGGCTGGATGATCTCTCAGAGCTTCTTTTAACAACATTTTCTATGACTAATCACTCCCTTAATGTCACCTTTTCCTATATAGGTAAACAAAATGATTATATAATATCTCATTTGATTTGTAGCTAGACAAAAAATATGATTCTTTCTTCACAAGAGATTGAGCAAGACTCTTGAATGTAAAAGCTTTTATTTCACCCCGAATGAAAGCAAGCTTTGTTCTTCCTTTCATCTGAAAAAAAATGTATGCTTTCCAAAATAAGATTCATCATGAGGCAAAATGACTTTTTCTCAAGTTGATTTAGTTCATTACAGGTTTTGTTTGTATATTTGTTTTTATTTAATGTAAATTATTTTATCTCTGAAGAACAGAAATCTACTCATAAGTCTCTGCCATGCCTCTTAGTGAACACCAAAAAAAGTTCGCTTTCACAAAATTTTCAGATACTTCCTTTGATTAGTCACAAAAAACCCTATGTAAGTACAATCTTATAGGAAGGATTAGCAGAACTGATGGAAGTGTTTATCTACTTCATGCAATTTAGCAATCAAAGGAAGAAGGACAAAGATCAAGGTGGGCTTTCTGACCAACTCTCACTTTTAATTTGGCAGCCAGGCTTTGTGTCTGTAGTAGCTATAACTGTAAAGAAAAGGCTTTTTGGTTAGTTTTGGTTTTTTTGGTTTGCTTTTTTTTTTTCCTGAAATATTATATTATATATATTCTGTTTTGTGTAGATACCATCACTCCTTCTTTAACATTTTTTGCTAATATGAAGTACCTGCAAGAGATTTTTTTCCTTTTTTAGTACATTAAAAATACTGTGAAAGTCAATTTAAAATTAACAATTCCAACACGAAAGTCAATGGAGTCGGAACCTTAAATCTCATTTACTTATAGCATGTTTCCAAGGCTGCTGCATGTCTTAGAAAGGTGCAAACATTAGTCAGAGAGAATCAAGACTTTAAATCAAAACTGGGTGTCTTTCTAAAAGATCTATTGTCCCTCAAGCAGAAGATATGAACTTGATACATGAAGTATGGGTTCAGACTTTATGGGCTGCTACACAGGTGTTGGGAATAGATAATCATAGTGGTTCTTTCCATCTGTAAAGTATATTAATCTGAATTCACTATAAGCATATTGAGAGGTAAAGAATAACTCAATGAAAAAGATTAATCTAAAAAGTAATAGCTACGACAATGAAAAGATCCCCCAAAAACAATACCAAGAAATGCTCTTATCTTTTACTCTCTTCATGGAGGCAAAAAAATATCTATTTTCCCCATTTTCAACTTAACTCATGATCAAACACAACAATAAAAATAAAAAAGTAAATGTCTGTGACTTTTAAAGGTGGCTTCCTGTTTTATTGCCCATATGTTATTATTGGCATGTTGGCCAACTCAGTAGGATTTCTGAGATAAAATAAATGCGAGATGGAAATTAGAAATTATGTTTTCTGGATAAAGGATATGAACTCAGTAATAAGAGAACAAGTAGCAAATTTGCTGGTGGTACATTAATCGAGAAATAATTTAGCAGTTTTTTCTATGCTGCATTTGTTCTACTGTGCTAATGGTCATGGTAAAAATTTGCTGTAGTTATTAAAGTAGCAGATACAAGTACAAACCACACAGGGAGCAGAAACACAGAGTAAGAAGCAGCCATTAAAGTCACAATGAGAAATATGACCTTATCTTTTAACAACAGAGGTGTTAACACAGCAGACTGCCTTCTCACCACATTGCTGTTTAAAGACTTCATTTAAAATACTCCTCGGTTGGCATGCTTGGAAACACTATCCTTTAGCAACATGAGAGTGTAGCACATAGAGCTAGAAAAGCATTTAATGGCTATCCCTGTATTACTGGATTTGGGAGTGCTTTTAAGTTAATGGTTGCAGGTTTCAGCTCCTTCCCTCCCTATCGGAAATGCCCCTCCTGTTCTATCTTTCATGTAAAGAAAACTTGAAAGCCAGAGTAGAGCATTGCCTGTTTTAAAAAGACCTCAGGGTACTTATTGAAGCACCTCCCAGCAGCCCATGGAATATTTAATTTTAATCCCTCCAATTGTAAGCTAATATATCACACAATTTCATCCCAAATTTAAGAAACTACAGCTTAAAAAAGTGGTTTTACTCAGCTGTATTCTAATGACTCACACTTGAAATAGTGAAACATTTGGATATTAAAAACCTTCTTGTAATTTATGAACAGAGGTTATTAATTGACAGTATATAATCTATTATTCTACTGAAATTTATTCTTTAGCTGAGATAGGTCTATTTTCATTTTACTCTGCTGAAGTTTTTTCCTACAGAAAAGGCTGGAAGGTTTCCAAACTCTTCCTCATATTAGTAATCAGTCTGGACCAATATTTTTTGAACTTGACCAGAATTGTATGTAGTACTCCAGACAGATACAACTAGTGCCTGAGACTTGCAAGGATTGTACTTACTATGCAGGGAGGTAGTTCAGGTTGTTTTTTCCTGTTTTCATTTTCCACCTGCTCAAATGGCCTCCACACCTATTACTAAATAAATTTTTGTGAGGATCAGTACACAGCTGACTAGTTTTAGCAATTAATAGGAAAAAAATTAAAAATAAAATAAAGAGATCAGGTTGATTTAAAAAATGCTCTCATGATTAAAAAAAATGTTTGACAAAATGTTTCAGTTTCTTTGACATATATCACTGGCAATAAAAATAAGATATTAAATTTCAGTCCTTGTACCTAATGTGTTATATATATTAATTACACTTAAAATTTTAAAGCATGTTGCTTTGGTCTAATGTTTTGAAGGGTTACATCAATGTTTCCAAAACAAAACATTTAAGCCCTTTGAATCCATAAAATGCCTTGAAAAATTGGCTTCTATTCTCACAGGGAGTTACAATTATTCAAAATGTAGGAATTTCTTAATAGATAGCAATTTCTGTTTTCTTGCCAACTCTACTAATACCTAAGTAATGATCTTTTTACTTGGAAAATTGCTTATCACGAGAGTTTCTAAGTGTCTTCTAATTAAAATGGATATAAACTGTATGTATAATATGCATATAATAATTTAATGTGTTTGAAAAAAGATAGCTGTTTGTCTTAAATTGCAACTCAATAAGTGTGATTCAGTAATCTAGGCATTGAGGTATGGCTTAAATCGAGTGCTACAGTTTCTGTAAGTGACTTATTAGTGACTAAGTAAACCGCTCCTACCCAGCTCATTAAGTATTAACCATTTTCTTTGTAGTATGCACCCACGGTCTTCCTTTGAGGAGTGCAGTTCAGGAATGAAATCCAGGAAAGGGTCCTGGAATTGCCTTTCATGTAATTTTCACCTTCCATGAGTATAGGATGGAAATGACTGTGGAAAGATGTCTTGTTAAGGTGCTTGATAAACATTTTCAAGCTCTTTTTACAGGCAATTTTTTGGCACAATCACCAAGTTAGAAATCTTCAGTCCCATTTAGTGTAGGAATAATTTTCCTCAAAAGTGACAGGACTGCTTCGTCTCTACTGCGTAAGAGAATTCATGCAGACAAATGTTGTGACACAGTATAAACCACAGCCTTCCTGAATTGTGGACATCAAAGGCAGAACTTGACAAGTAGGAAAAGGATCCCATGCACCAGCAGAGCGTAGTGGTGGTGTCAGAAATGCTCTCACAGCACTGCAAGCCAACCTGCAGTGGTGCTAAATAGAAAGCAGCCATATGAATATCACTCGGTGTCTGTGTCACAGGGAATCAGTCTCATGTATTCCCACGTCACGTTACAGTGCTTGGGTTTTAAGCAGGGCAAAAGATTTCAGTCCCAAGAGTTTTGAAAGTTACACCTTGACATATCTCGTTCAAGAAGGCCACCACATCTCAAGTTCAGTGACAGCTGAGATATTTGTTCAAGAAAGTGAGGAACGGAAAGACAAAGAAAGATGACTCAATGATCTTAGAGGTCTTTTCCAACCTGAATGGTACTGTGACTCTATGATTCCTGCTAAAGATGCTTTTTCACAAAGCCTACCTCCAAAGATGAAAGACCTTCATGGATTTTCTGTTATTTTCATTAATGTTCAGAATGGATGACAAATGAATCAAAATCATGCGGAGAAAACGTCATAATGCTGTTTCTGTGTTCTTTTGTGTTTCTCTCAAAGCCATGTCCATCACATATGACATTTTGTGTCATTGGATGGTTGCATGAAGGCAAGCTGTATCCAGACTAGAAGCTTCATGAAGCAATGATCAATCACCCAAGATGTTTGGGTTTGGTATTCAGATAAATGTGGACACACAGGATGACTAAAATAGCATAAGAAATTATTTTCTTGCATTATTTCTGTGCTCTGTGCTTTTCATGCATGATAAAATTTGGATTTTTTCCAAACCATTTACCCAGACCTACTTTCTAACTGTGTACTTTTAATACCTCTGAAATGACTTTTTCTCATCTTCTCATGGAGAAACTTGAAACTGCAATGGGAAAGTGGACAACATTGTCAGCAGACAATTGGGTAATTGCAGATGAAAAACATCGCTGTGTAAAACTCACATGATTAAGCCATTGTTTACAATTAAATTGCACTCTCAAAGTAAGTTTACATTAATGTTATATAGAGACAGGTAGCAGAAACGTTGCTAGAACAATTAACTTCACACCTTGTTGACTGACAAAACTGAGTGTTTTACTATTCACTGTTTTCAACAATAGAATTTCTTTTCTGCTGTTTTGCTTTTTAGGCCTTTCTGCTTTTTCTTCCCAATGCTGAAATCAAACATTTTTCTTAATGCTAATATAATACTTTATTTTTAGCATTGAACTCATTGAACTTGGACTGGTTAAAGTCTTTCGTAAAACTCAGAAAAAACCCCAGCTATTGGACAGTAAATGAGGTATTGTACACTACTATATCTTCACTGATGCTTTGAGAAGTTTCCTTTTCCTTCCATTGGAGGACTGCTGTGGAGTGCCCCCACAGCCATCTCTTCTCCAGACTGCATCAGGCTCTGTCCCTTGCCTTTTCCTGGCAGGACAAGTGCTGCATCCTGTCCCATTGTGGTAACCCTCCACTGAACTCACTACAATTTATCAACATCTTTCTCTTCATACATTCAGGAAAAAAAAAAATCATCTACATAAATCACATTGCCCTGTATCAAACATTTCATTTGTGTGTAACAGTTCCTTTCTGTAAGGCTGGTTTAGTTTATGAAAAAGTGTTAGCCCATACAGACAGATAAATGTTTCAAAAAATGATTGCTTACAGAAGAAGTAGACATTCCCAGCACGTTTAACAAAATCTCCACAAAGGAGCCTCAGTCCACTCCAGGAAATCAGTTGTATTGACCCTGCAATGGTTCTCCTGGGACATCAATCAAGGAAATGGCGATTCAACAGATCACTGTCCCCTCTGCCTGATAAAGCAGAGCTAGTGCAGCTAAAAATTGATGTCAAAATAATTTGACCTATTAACCTCCTTAACTTTCCAGCAAAAATGTGAGCTCAGTTTCTACAATCCTGTGCATTTCTGTTTTCATTGGAATTAAAGGATGTTCATAGGCAAGGCATAATGAATAAGAACCTGATTTTTAAAAAAAAGGATTTTAACGTAAAGGCAACTGAGATTATTAAACTAAGACAAGACAATTTCAGTTAATAATGTAGTGAATAGACTGGGACAGACTCCTACTGGTGGTAAATCAGTTTATTCCTGAAAAAAAACCCAAAACTTTCTTTCCTTTTCTTTCCGGCAATCTCTTTCATTAGCTCTTCAAAACAGATGCTCTTTGTGTTGGAATTCTTCTTAAAATTGGAATCTGAATGGGAGGGGAGATGAACAATCCCAGAAATCTGCTACTGAAAAATAGTTTTACAAAAAATCTCTATAGAAAACCTGGTCTAAATAGTAATTTTAAATATGTGAAATATTAGATATATGAGTTTAAAGTTTTCCTGATTTAACATTGAGTTATATACAATCACTGTGCTTAGTGATTATAAGGAAAAATATGATTATGTATTTAAGTTTTTATTGAAAGTAATTTCACTCCCAATATTACTCCTAAAGGAATAATTAATTTAAAAAGAAGAAAATACACAAACCAAAACAAAAAAAAGGTAAAATATCAATTTTAAAACAGAATTCAGGAATAGAGAAATACCAATGAAAATTTGCAGTGACTTGTCTCAAAAGGAAAGAATAATAGGATAAAATAAAATGTATTTCAAGCATTGATGGATTAAAGCAATGTTTTATCGGAGGTGTTGGGATTGATTTTAGGTGCTGCAAAGTCTTCATTCTCCAACAACATGGAAATAGGCACACAGCCTCTCTACTTGCTCTCTGTGCTCTTTGCATCATCCCTCCATTTCCTTTCCTCAGGCTTTTTATAGTCAAAGCCTTCATGCCCATCTTGGGAGAAAAACTTTCAAATAGCCCCAACAGTTACAGATTTTCTGAGTTTGTTTTCTTCTCCTCCTCACAAGGCTATAATTGTTATGTTCCAGTACACTTCATTCCTGTCCATCATAATGAAAGATGAGCTGCCACCAAGTACCACACACCTAGTAATAAGCAGGAGCAAAGTATCTGGCCTTGTACAAGCACTAGAGCAATCATTTTCAGCAGGAACGAGGAGTTTTCTAATGAAGATGACATATTGAAGAGACAACGATTTATTGAGGATCATGAATAACTAATCCGTAGAGAAGGCAGCTAGAGTCTGTGGTCAGGTGATCCAGAAGTGTTGTGCATGAGGGCAAAGGAAATAAAAAAAGAAAAGACATTTATTTCTACAGTGTGGTTACTTAGGTGCTCAACATCCATGTTGAGAAGCACAGTATTTTTAACCAGTCAAATGATTTTTAAATGAGAAGAAGACACATCGCAAAAGAAAAGATAAATCAGAGACAGAATCTGAATTACTGTATTGAGCAAGATGTGAATGGCGTCAGTTGTACCCTGGAGGCGATTCTCCCTGCTGGGTATACACGGAGCCTAGACAATTAGGTTAGGTACACACCTAACTTAAAATGAGTAATGTTGTTGAGATTATTCCCTTACAGTTAATTCCATTAAAACGTTTGTCAAGAAAGATGTCACACTGACCGGACCAAATTCTAAATAGTGGGCAAATGTACTGAAACTGCAAATCAACTTCATCCTGTACAGACTGAAAGAGCACAAATACTTCTCTTAAGACTGTAATTTTAACTTCTCTGTATTTTGTCTTTTAATTGTTCTTCAGCCAAGTTTTGATTTCAGAGTACTGAGATTTTTGAGAAACACTAGGGTTTAGGTTTTGTGTAATGCTGGTGCTGTGTCACCTACATAATGCTGGCACTTCAGCTCTTGTTAGTCATTACCTCTCTCAACAGCTTTACAGAGTATTTGAACAGAGATAGAGCTTTAGGGGATAGTAAAGCTTTGGACTTGGAGATGAAAAGAATAGCAGCCTAGATCACTCCTTAAAGTCTGAATTTGGTAACAGAAGAAATAAAAGAAGGTAATTTCACCCATAGCTTATGAGTGTTATCTTTGTAGAATGCATGACCTAGAGACTGCCTCAGATTCTGAGTGCCAGTTGATAACTCTCAAAATGAAAAACTATGCATTTTTTTGTAATAATGTCTTGCAGTATTTAAAGAAAGTTGAATTGAAAAGGAGTCACTAAAGCTCCAGTAAAAATAATTTCCTGCCTTTAAAATGAATGGTTTACAAACATTTAAGCTAAGGTTAATGAATATATTAAGAAATAATGAGAATAGGCTGATAAGGACATTTTTTTCAATGTAGGAAGTGAAAAAACTAAAATTCTTATTTAAAATATAAATGAAGGAAAAAATAAGCAGTAAGTGATTGGTGACAATAAGGAGGCAGTCTGTCTTGTTTTGTACAAAAGTTCTAGGAGTCAGCTAAAAAGTTATACTGAAAGACACCGAGATACCAAACGTGAAGATGAATGCCAAGGTATTTTCTGTCATTAGAACACTAGGCGATCTGCATTCTGTATTTATTTTTCCAGGTAGAGGGCAAGGTTTGAAAAATGTATTTAATCACTTGTTAGTGATGAGAAGAATATTCTTGGGACATATTGGGACTTAAACAACACTTGCTGCAACAGTTTTATTTAAAATTCAACTGGCAACGCACATATACAAGCATGAGGCAATGGGAGAAAACTACTTCTCTGTTTCTGAAGAGTATCTTCTACATGTTTTCAGTGTTTCTCAATGGCTCCAGGTAGTATCAGAAAAATATGACACTAAATTTTTTATTAATATTTTCTCGATGCGCACAGAAGTTGTTGTGTTCACTGTAAAGGCAGTGATGAGGACTACATTCAACTGAATGAGCTTGCTGTGCTGTGCTGCTTCCAGATGTGATTTGGGAGATCCTGATTTCTCATCTCTTACTGTCCCTATTTTACCCACTGTCCCCACCCCTTAGAAATGTTCCTGCCTGTCTGCACTGCAATCTACCCTAAACTGTAGATATGCTCTCTGGTGGCTTTCTCTTTCCTGTTCTCTCTGGACTAAAAGCCGTTGTCTTTCCCAGCATGTACAGATGGTGTGGGACTTTGTGAACAAAATAAAGAAAGGATATAAGTACAGATAAATACAATTAAGACGCAGAAGATATCTTCTACTGTTTTAGAGTAGTGATAAAGGGGGTGATCACAGTAGCTAAAAAACCAAGCAAAACAGGAGTGCAGCCCACATATATAATGGCAGCAGAATTGCAATACTTCCTCCTGCATGCTGGCTGGAAGTAAGAAGATGAGTTTTCTTGAATGAAAACAAAATGAAGTAATATTTCAGGGACCTCTGTAGACTCCAGGTATATCAGACTTAGGAATTCTTCTAATTTCTTGGTTTGTTGGTACAGTCCCAGTCCAGCTACATCTTAGTTTCATATTGGAAATTTATGAATCAGGCTTCCCACACTTAAAATCATCCACTTGTTTCTCTAAAATAAAAATCTGGGCAAGTGGGTTGGTTGTGAGTCATTAAACACTTTCAAAGATCTCTGAGATGTCCAGTAGGTAAACCCACAGGCCTGTCTAGAAGGTTGAGCTTCTAGAAAAGAAGCAACTCCATATGGTGTTGGACTAATTAGAACTGTCTTGACTCCCTACTCTTTCCACCATCTGTCTCCTGAATGCTTGATTATGCCTTAAGGAAACATTACCCTCTGGATCACATGTTAGTCTTAAGCATAACAGACTCCTTATATCTTTCTCTTGGCCATCTGGCACTCTTCCCCATTCTCTTTGCAGGGTCTAAAGACAAATTCATCAATCCTTACCTTTTTCTGCCCAAGTAAGCTGCCCCATTATGAGTAGGTTCACATGGACATCTCTTAACTGCATTTCTGCAGTTCTGAAATAGGACCCTGTAAATGTTGATTTAGAGAAAGTATTTCCCAGTAATACCTGGAAATTATGGAGAACATTGACCTAATACCTAACAATCTCTCAGAAATATAGCTTCCAGTCACGCAACTTTACTACTTTACCCAAAAGGCTGAGCCCAAACGCTTTCAGAGAGCTTTCGGTCATACTGATCCACGTGAAATACGAATGATCTGAAACAATTCATTCTTACGTAGTGGAAGAAGATACAGGCAAGCATGTGGCATTTTTGCTACATCATTGTCTGGGTTTTGTATAGAAATAAAGTGAGGAAAATGTAGTGAGTAGACAATATCTGGATTCCAGGCACCCACTCAAGCCTCCCTATCACTCCCCTCCACGGCTGGAGAGAGGAGAGAAAATATAATGAAGGGTTCATGAGTTGGGATAAGGACTGGGAGAGATCACTCACCAAATACCATCACAGGCAAAACAAGCTAGAATTAGAATTAGAATTAATTGAATTTATTACTTACGAAATCAAAGCAGGATAATGAGAAGTAAAATAAAACCTTTGAAACACCTTCCCCCCACCCCTCCCTCCTTCTCAGCTCTATCTCCTACCCAAGAGGTGCAGGGAGGCACTGAATGGGGTTATGGTCAGTTCATCACCTGTTGTTTCTTCTGCTGCTCAGGGAGAGGAATTGTTCCCGTGCTGCACTCTGAGGTCCCTCCCACAGGAGACAGTTCTCCATTAACTTCTCCAGCATGAGTCCATCCTACAGGCAACAAACCTCCCCCACCTGCTGCAGCGTGGGTCACTCTTTCATAAGGTGCCATCCTTCAAGGATAGGCTGCTTCAGTGTGGGCTTCTCTCTCCTCAGGTCTCCCATGAGGTCACTGCCTCCTCCACAGGCTGCAGATGGGTGTCTGCATCCCCATGGTTCTCCATGGGCTGCAGAGGCACAGCTGCCTCACCATGGTCTGCACCATGGGCTGCAGGGGAATCTCAGCTCCAGCACCTGGAGCACCTCCTCCCCCTCCTTCTTCACTGACCTTAGTGTCTGCAGAGTGGTTCCTCTCACAGGTTCTCACTCCTCTTCTCTGGACACAATTACAACTCTGAAACAAGTTTTGTTTTTTTTCTTTCTTCTTAAATCTGTTATCAGAGAGGTGTTATCACCATTTCTAATTGTCCCAGCCTTGGCCAGTGGCACATCCATCTTGGGAGCTACCAGGGATCGGCTCTGCTGGACGTGGAGGAAGCTTCTGGCAGCTTCTCACAGAAGTCACTCCTGTGGCCGACCACTACCAAAGCTTGGCCTTGCAAACCCAATACAGAAACTAAAATGAAATTTAAGGAAATCAGAAAGATGAAAGAGAGTGTGGAGGAATGGGGAATGAGGACTGGAGGAATGAGGACTGGAAGACAAGTAGTCCAAAAAGCAAAAGGAAAATTGAAATTATAAAATGGCAAAAAACTGCTTTGTTTTGGTCCTGCAATTATGAAGAACTTTTTCTAAAACAATATTTGCCCAAAAGAGTGCAATCTTGAACATTTAAATCTTAGGAAAGAGAAATTCTCCTCTAAAAACTTACAGCAAAGTTCTTTTGACCTGTTCTTATACTTCTTTAGAAAAGTAAAAAAATGGTGATTTTCAGCTGGAAATCTCCATACTTTTTAATGTAGATGGCATAATCATAGACAAGGCAAGGATCTAATGCCTTTATTAAAGAATGGCTCCCAGGAACTGAGTTTTTGCATGAATGAAACAGATCAATTTCCAACTGAATTGTCTACAAGCAGTATGGATAAGCCAATAGCAGCATCAAAATATTTCCTATTCTATTTAGGAGGACAACAGCTGAGATATCTCAATACTAGAGTTTTATTAAATGATACAGTCGTATGACAAACAGAAATAGACATTGGATGAATACATTGGCTTCAGAATTAATATGGTACATGAAAAATTTAAATGAGAAATGGAAATAAAGCATGGATGAAAATGAAGATAACTATGTCATAAGACCAAAAGATTTGTAAAGAACATGTAACTTTAGTAATGCAGTTCCTGAAATAAAAAACTATCTATAATTTCTTACACATTTAGTCTACTGAACAGAAAATCCTTAAAATCTGAGATGAACTGAAGAGCTACTGGTAATAACCAGAGGACTTGAACAGTAACAAATTCAGCCCAAAGAAATAGACTATTACTTGAATGATTTACAAGTGTGCTCTGAATGAAAAGTATATAAAAGAAAAAGATTGAAGAAAAAAAAAATTCTACTATTGCTGTGGAGGGATTGCTTTGCAGTATAGACACCCAGCATTTGAGAAAAACAATGGCTTATGTGGGAAAGGCATAGCACTTTTATGAAGTGACAGACACAGAGTCATTATTACTAAATACTTTAAGCCACAAGACTATTTTAATGAATAAAAACAGTACAGCCCTCAAAGCCCAGAAGTAAAATATGTATATGCAATGCAAGAGAAAGCTCGTGAACAAGGCAGCAGAAATAAAACAATTTTTTCTACTTCATGCAAATAAATAGGTACATTTTCTTCCTTCCTCCTCTTTTTTTTTTCTTTTTT
>VZTA01006889.1:0-24603 GCA_013398855.1 Mohoua ochrocephala | reverse complement strand
CCTGCGCGCCCGCGGGCGGCGGCCCCTCCGTGGTCACCGCCATCGCCATCATGGCCCTCTACTCTGTGGTCTGCGTCGTGGGGCTCTTCGGCAACTTCTTGGTCATGTATGTCATCGTCAGGTGAGTGCCGCCCTGCCCCGCCCCGCAGCCCACGGCCGCTGCCGTCGGGGCGGAACCCCGCCGCCAGGAGCCGGGATGCGGGACGGTGTCCCGGCGGGGATGCTGCGGTCCCCTTCCGGCGGGCGGTGCGCGAAGGGTCGCACTGAGGGATGCGGAGGCGCGCCGGCCCCCGCGGGAAAGGGAAGGAGGCTTTAGATAAAGAGCCGGAGCGGGTGATAGGGGAAGAGAAACTTGCGGTGGAGTCGTGAGGTGCGGCCGGTCCGTCCGAAACCGCTGTGCGTCCGAGGATGTTCTAAGGACCCTCCGAGCTGCAGCACCTCTGCGAGGGGCTCTGGCCAACGGGGCCTGAATCCCCCACCTGTCCCTTGAGGAGCGAGGCTTTAAAGGGACTATAGCCGCTGCCTGTGAGCTCGTACGGGTGCGGGGTGGTACACGGAGAGCCGGCACGCATCCGGCTGTCTTTCCACCTACCTCTCCCAAATGCACGAACAAAATGTAAATGGAACCGCGGTTAAACGCTTCTCTGTGCCCGTGTTTGGAGATCCTCTGCCCCATGTCTAGATCTCTATGTGTATATTGATACACATTTATATGTGTCTATAGGCAGACGGGCGTATACACGTGTATAAATAAATACGTATGCCGTGATCGCGACCGCTCTCCGTAATCCCGGCGTTCCGGCTGTGCTGCGGCGCTTCGCAACTTTCTCGCCCGCAAGAGAAAAAGCCCCCACTGGGGCCGTTACAGATCAGATCACGCGCGATAAATCCATTGCCCGTAAATGAGCGGAAAACGAGTGAGAGGGAGATGAAAGAGGCTCCTCTGCCGGCCTGGCAGCGGAGCGGAGCGGGGCGGGTGGCTTCCGTGGGGGAACACTGCCACCTCCCGGGAGCGACGGGCCGGGAGCGGGACGGCGGGGCGCGACAGGACGGGGTCGACTGAGCTCATCTCCCTTCGTGGCTGCTCGTCGTTTGCAAACCAAGCATCCATTGAGCCCTGGAGAGCCCAGCGGGAGCTTTTAAAGGGGAAGATGGGAGTGGCCCAGGGGCGCGCTCCCTATCGAGGCAGCCCCAGCACTTCCAATTTCCCCTCCGTCTGGAGCGTCCGTTCTCCCTTTGAACGCTGCGTTCCCCGAGGAGTCGGGGCCGCAGCTGTCGGGCGTAGGTGCCGTGGGCGCAGGAGCAGGGGTCGTCTCTTGGCATCACTTGCAGACCAGAGGCACAGGGTGGCTTTGTGGTGCGTGGGTGCAGCGCTGGCAGTGCCAGCTGTAGAAAGCCGGGGGTGAGGGTGGCGGTCACGGTGGGCTGCTGCGGCAGGGTGGAGGATGATTCCTTCGGCACGTGTTAGGGATGTCATTGCAAAGCCTGTGCATCTGGTAGACCTAGTGGGAACACAAGTAATATCCATCAGTGGTTCAGACTAAAGCAGTTCAGAAACCTTGTGGGCTTAACTGTCCTTTGGAGGCTGCATGCACGGAGCTGGGGAGATTCTCTTCCATCCTGTGTATTTTTTGGTCATTCTGAAACTCAAGCTGTCTACGTGAAGATACATCTGCAGAAAGGCTTCTGAGTGGGGGCATGACTGCAATCACCGTCGCAGTGTTGAATGCATTCCTCTGGGAGAAAAAGCAGATGCACAGTGTAACAGAGCCAGGATAGCTGTCAGCAGAGAAATATGCCACAGGTTGTCCCTGGAATTATGTATTTATTATCCTGGGCATAACCCTTACTAGGTTCATATTTCTTACAGTAATTAATTGAATTACCCTTGCACCACAAAGCCAAATCGAATGAGGCACTTGTATTTAGATTTCTCTCTAAAGAGAGCATCTTTCCCTGAGATGACAGCTTAAAAACAAAAGCCAGAAGCAATAGGAGAAAGCAAAAATACATCTTCATTTTACAGAGGAAAACACAAATTAAATGGCTTGTCCAATGCTATCAGGAATTCTGTGGCAAACCCCACATCTCCTGTTCAAGAACAGCTTTTGGTATGGCAGGATTCCTTCCCAATTAATGCCACACAGCTGTTTAGCAGTTGGGATGAAAAGGAGTTTATGTGCTAATGGCTGAATAGGATCTGTGGCTTAAGCAACATAAAAATGCATTCCCTTTCTGTGCTGCTCTGTAGGTGTAGTGCCAGCAATGGGGAACTTAGTGCTTTAGTTCCTGTTGCATGCTGTACTAACATGACAGTGTTTCAGAATATAGAATATGTACCTATGAAATGATGACCCTCCGTGCTCACATTCATGCATCCTTGCATCCAGCTACACATAGGAGGCCAATGTCTCACTGGATTAAATTTTTCATTGTATAAAACTCCCCTTCTTTATCTGCCTTTCCCATCATGCCTGCTCAGGAAGAACAAAACGTTGAACTTCATATTAATTTTGAGAGGAATTGAGGCTACTAAAAATTAAGATTTTTAGGTAATATTGGTACCTAGTTTGGCTTGAAAATACTAGGAGTTGGGAGGTAGGTGCTTAGATATTTGAAACTGTCCTACTCACCTTTCAGAGTCCAGCCCCAGTGAAAGCAACAGTGACTTCAGACCGAGTGTGCTGCATGCTAGCATCTCTTGTTTGGTTTCTTTGGAAATATTTTTTAAATAATTATATTATTCTTATAAACATTATTACTCTTAAAATTTTTCCACATGAGGCAAATCCAGGGGTTTGGAGCCAGAGCTGTGCAAGTGCTGGCCTGACAGGGAACTATCACTGTCGCTCCACAATGCCACCCTGCTATCCCTGCTGGGGCAAACAGAGGTCAGAAAGCAGATATGTCCAAGGAGGAGTTAGAAATGTATTGTGATTATCAATGCGAAAATAAGGCTCTTTGTGCAAGGCGGGTCCATGGATTTCCAACTTATACACGTTACTTTATAATTAATGCATTCCCATCCACCCTCCTCATTCTTCCAGATGGTTCCTGTCCAGCTGAATGCTTTCATCCTTGAATTAATATTTACGTGTTTTATATGTAGTGTGTCAGGCTTACCCTCATGTTACTAACACTGAGCTGTTTCCTTTCTCAAGTACCAAAAAATGCCTTCGAGTGACAGCAGCAGTAGTTTCATAGGTTTTACTGCCAGCTGTGAATTTCCTGTAATCTGAAAAATCTGTAGGTAATTTTTATTATCTATTTTCCTCATGTGCTTTGTGTAAGTGTAAATTACTAATATGAACACAGTGTTGTTTTGGCTATATCAACAGCAAATGCTACTTCTAGCTGCCGCGGAGTACAACAAGACAGTGTACAATTAGTGCCATGTGGCATTGAATTAATTTACACAGTAATCCAAAGGCTTTTCCAGCTTTCTCATCACGTCGGTGGGATATTAGTCTCACAATTAGAGTGGGAAGAAGAATATGCCTTGTGATTAAGGCAATATGCTAGAAAGCTGTAATAGATCCTAGATGAAAATCCTGAGCGTTGCAGGTCTGGAGGAGAGGAATAGCTCATAGAGGCCCCAGTCCTCCACGATCCAAATACCCTGGGAGAACTGTAATTCCACCGGCAGCCGCTGGAGTCCCTCAAGTTCAGAGTGATTCCTCATTCGTTTTGCTATAAATTTTGTCACATATCATAAACAAAGGGGTCTCAGGTTTTCTGAGATTCTTTGCAGAGGAAGGAAATGTCTTGTTTCATTGAGTAAATGATTACGCTGCTTTAAAAAAAAAAAAAAAAAAAAAAAAAAAAAAAAAAAAAGAAAAAAGGGAAAAAAAAAAAAAAAAAAAACAAAAAAAAAGGCAAACAGGGAAAGAAGTCAAAGAAGTCCTCTCTCTTAAATTAAGAGAAATCTTTCTATGTGTCTCAAAACAGCTTCTTAATAGTGTTTTGGAAAAAAAAGAGCATCATCTAATCTGGAAAGACTATGCAGCAGTGGAAGCTCTAGTTAGTTCAGCTGAGCTCACTCACAATTCAGAAAAAGTGTTTTATTAAGTAGAACAGACTTAGAGTTGAAATTTCAGTTGTAGAAATAATTGATATCACCAAAGGAATAAATGTTCTCACACATGTGCACAGAAGTGTGGAGTCTTTCTAGAGAAAAAAAAATCTGAAAATTATCACAAGCTTGAAAGTGGGTGAAGCAAAACAGGTGTTTCTAAAAAAATGGGTTCTTTGCAAGGTGAGACGGTGTTATGGGTGCAGTGTGTAAGGCAGCCTACAGCATCTTTCGTTGCAGCATAGATCAGGGAGCTTAGAAACCAAGAAATGCGTAAAATTCCTGCTTTTCCTTCCTGTCCACAGCCTCATGAACTTCTCTGCATTTTCATGGCACTGCATGTGAGAGTCCTGCCTGTGTCCTGCCTGTTCCACTGACTGCAAAGGTTCCACCCCTGTGCTAAGAGCTGAAAGCCTCAGCAGCCTTATCCAGCCATATCAATTATGAATTAATACAGCTCCCAGCACCAGCCAGAAAAATCTGGGGACAGAACTGAGGGAGCACTGTTGGGCAGGAGCAGCAGAGGAGCTGAATTAAATCAGTAGCATAGCAAGGGGGTGACCCTCAGCATCCTGCCTTACAGAAAGGCAGGTGTCCCTGTTTGCATACTCTTTGGGACAGAGTTTACCAACCTTTGCTAGTGGGCAAATGTTTAACTAGCAAGCAGCTCCCCTCCCTTCCCCAAGATGAAGGAAAGCAGACAGATAAAATGGAATGGACACCTTTGTATTCTCTTTTTCTTTCCTTTTTTTTTTTTTTTTTTAATTATGTTTTTACAGACATGGTCAAAACTTGACCAAAAATACATGAGGCTGCAGACTGAGGGTAACACCCATCTCACTGAGGAAGCAGAGGTACCTGAGGGATGAGTGAGAGCTCTGCAGCCCCAGACTCATCTCCAAGCCCTGTGCCTGGCCCCAGTCCCACTGAACTCCTGCACACAAGACAGCATGCCACAGGCCCAGGTGCACAGACCCTCTGGCTCTGCTGGTGCCTACCACCGAGCAGTTCTGGGCAGAAAACAACCCTTCTCACTCAATTTCTCTTTTAAAAGCTATTTGATCCCACTGTACTTTTCCAGGAGTGCCATTAATGGCTCCCATGAAAAATAGTATTAAACACTTCCTGATTTTTTTTAAATTTCTTTTTAAAAAATAATCAAGTGTTACCAACTTTTCATGGCTTCAATAAGGGTATAAAATACAGTATGCACATATTGTTTATATTACATAATTACTAGCAAGCTAATGACCAATGAGCTCTTTAGCTAACATAATCCTGAAGTACTGCTTTATTTCATTTTAATTTGCAGTGTTTTTCCAAACCATCAAGCATAACTTTTGCTAAACACTGCGGATAAGCTTTTATAACTTTTCTAGACCAAAAGGTGACATATTTACAAAAATCTCCAACATATCATGGTGCAAGTCCGAATGTCTCAGAATTATAATTTAGCTTACTAGCCTCTTTTCCGGCCATAGCCAGCAGCTGGTGTTTTGTCACAGAGTGGAAGAAATAGGGGCAACACTGTGTGAGTATCCCTCTAACAGCCTGTTAGACTGCAGGGAGACTTTCTGAGCTGCAGTTTGCATCAGCATTTATTCAGTAGCTTTTTGTGGACATTTCTAACACGCAGCAGTCCCCCAAAAAATGAGAATCAAAAATAAGATTGGAAAAAGAAGGTCACAAAGATCACCACTACTAAACAAAGGTGCTTTAAAACAAATATTTGAAGTGTTTTTAAAGATTCTCAGTTGGTTATTTTTAAGCTTAGTTATTCTGAGATGGTTGTTGTAGAGATCTTCATTAACAGACATTTTCAAAAAATTATTTATTTTCATGATGATTCCAAGTG
Organism: Mohoua ochrocephala; assembly: GCA_013398855.1. Classification (NCBI taxonomy): domain Eukaryota; kingdom Metazoa; phylum Chordata; class Aves; order Passeriformes; family Acanthizidae; genus Mohoua; species Mohoua ochrocephala. The sequence goes on along the minus strand of VZTA01006889.1, from coordinate 18,676 downwards.
AAAACAAGTTTTCAATGCTTGATAAGTCTCTTCAAAATACAAATCCACTCTTGTAACTACATTTCTTAAAATTCCAAAAGCAACTATTTTCTGAATTGTTGTGCTTCAGCCGATCTCAAAGAAAGCTCTTTTCATAACCATCTGTATCTTCTTTGGTTTATATCATGAAGTTTGGGTTTATGGTATTGAAAGTGGGAATATTATATTTATCTTTCAAAGACCCCTAGTCCCTTTTGGAAGTGGGCTTTTAATGGTGTTCACTATCAAGGAGTTCCACAGCTTAGCTGAGCTGTGATAAGCATTCTCATTCATCCATTTAATGTTAAACACTTCTAAATTTTATTTATATTTCCCTTTGAATTTACATGATTAAAAAAGGTAGGGATGACACACCATAGCTAATCAAATAACTGTGAAGGACATGAAACAGATTTTTTCCACCTTCTTACTGAGAAGTGTTCAATTATCAGCTATAAGATCTTGTGTCTCAGATCAGGAATAAAACTTCAGAACAAAAATGTTTGTGTAAAATGGAGCATCTCCTCAACATGTTGTGTGGAGCAGTTCCAACTAAGTGAAGTCTCTTTTTTAAGGGGGAACAGGGAGCAGCAGTCGTCACAGTGCTAATCTTCAGCCCTGGGATGTGCTGCCCCTATAGGAAAATCGTCTAAGGAGCCAATTACCCAAATCATTCTCATAAGGTTGTGGTCTTAGTAACTCCCTCAGAGCCCCAGTTTCAGACACAATCACATCCTTGTCATGTAGAGACTGTCCATAATTCCCAGTACTTTTGATTTAGTCTTCTCACATAGCACATAACCGTGCTCCTCCTTTCTGTCATGCCAGCTTCCACCATTGCCTGCTTTCCCCTTTTCCCCCATCACAGGCAAGCCTTCCTCCACATTTGTTCTCCCTCTAGTTCCTTTGTCTCACCTCTGTCACTCCTTTCCAGATCACACTCCACAGCTTCACCAGAAGATCCCAATCTTCTGTATGCAAGAGGCCATACCTTGCATGCCTGGTGTTTCTTTGATCTGTACAGTCTGTTATGGCCTGGCCTCCAGCCCCATGCCACCTCCCTGCTACCCTCTGACTGGGGGGATTGATTACCTGCTGTTCCCTACCACACCTTTAGGGATCTCACATCTACCAGCAGTAAAACTGTCTTCAAAGGCTTCCCTGCCAGCTTCCCTGCTGATCAGGGATATTTCATGTACAGTCAGGTGATCAGTCTACAAATCAAGAGGAGGGTACTGGCACCTGGAAACCAGACAAAGTAGCTGATAACTTGTCCCCTCTGGAAAAATGTCACCACAGTTATCAGAGATGTAGTCAGCAGTTTTACTCTCAATCACACTTCCCTGAAGGCAGAGGGGAGAAAGTTAAATTGAATATACTGACAGTTTTCCTTTGTATGTCTTCCTAGCAAAGCAAAACCTTCAACAATAAGCACCTGCTGCTGGATAATGGCAATGTATTGAAGTTAGCCTTTTTAGCACCATTGATTCATTTCAGAGAGCTATGTTACACAATAACCGTGAAAGCAGCGACCTTTATTGGAGACCCATATATGCCTCAGCACCAGGCAAACAGAGGCTCAAATAAAAGTGGTTTGACAAACAGGCCAGATTAAGTTCTGAAGTAATTGGCAGGTAATTTTCCCCCCTCGTTTAACTAGGCTGGAAGGGATGGAAGTGTACCAGCAGATGACTGTTTGGGCACTGGAGCATGCTTATTACTGTCATTTGTTTTTTATCATTAAGTAGCTTTTTATGGTGTCTGGGAAAAGAAGAGGAAATTGTGAGTTATAAAACATGGCCACATCTTAAATATTTTTTGTGGCAAGTGATATACCTATACCTGTTCTTGACTGGTTCTCCACCCCTTTTGGAAAAAAAAAAGAATGCATCACGTCAGCTTTATTTTGTACGGATTTCTGCCAGGATATTTTTCACATTTATGTAACTTAAAAAGGCATGAAAATAATAAGAAATCATAAAATAATTACCTGTTATGACTACTGTGAAGTTTGTGTTTTCTGTCTGAAGTAATCTCCTTGCTTCTTAATCCTCTCAGTCAGACATTATGGGAAATGACCAGCCTTCCTCCTGAAAATAGCTATTTTTCCCAAAAGAAAAAAGCTTGTTTCATTTTCTCTGGGTAGGGAACTAAACTCACTGGCTCAAACTAAATGGCAGAAAGAGAACTTCTATATGATGCCTTTCAGTAGCAAGAAAATAAAATCACAAAGAGCCACAAAGACAGCAGCAAGTCATTTTTAGTCCAAAGCCCAACCCAGGAAAACAGGATGAGTCAGATGCCCTCACAACTCTGTTGGTGCCACATCATTTCCAAAAAGACTGGCACTGGAGTCTAAAGGTGACTCTGCCTAAAAGGCTTTTGTTTAGCTCACCCTCTCACAAAGCTGAGGGATGAGAGAAATTCCTGATGGGTTCTGAGTCTAAAAAAATGGCCCCGAGCTGGTGCTGCTTCCTGGGAGGTGATGTGCTCTGCTTGCTTCTCCTGCATCCTGGAAGCAGATACTGCTGGATCTGCACATGCCTTGGCACATCCTCCTGATGTGAGGAAGGGATAAGCTGGGAAGTCAAAGATGCTAACAAGGTAACCCGAGGGAAGTAAACTTTGGTGACATTCTGGCTGAATCTTATTTGTGGTATGGAGGAGAATAAAGTGAAAAAGGAACTTGGCAGTGGGAAAACAAGTTATTAGGGAGAAAAGAGGTAGCAACTGAAGCAACTGCACTCCAGCAGTTACCTGCCCTGTGCTCAGGTCCACATTGACCACATACACACTCAAACTCCTTCAGAAAATGGACATCCGCTTGCCAGTGAGTGAAGAAAGGAGAGAAAGCTGCTCCAGCACAACGTATGTGAAGTATGACCAAGTTTGTCAAATAACTAAACTCTTTGATTTTAGATCTACTGCACTCCCTCAGTATGTCATGCCTTGACACCTAAGTGATGCCTGATATTTTTCATCTCTCTGATTAAACCACCATGACAGGTCACAGCAGTGACTGGGTAGCGCTGTGCTGGGAGTCAGGATGCAAGACTTTAATAGGAGGGAACAGCAACTGCCTCTGTCTTTCTTAAAGGCAGTGGAAGCTTCCTCACATCCCCATTTTGGCTTTTACCCCCAAACTCGGGATGGGTGCAGGAAGCAAGTGAATGTGATGCAAGTTGCACAATTTAATTGCAACCAAATGTGAATGCTTTCAGCTCTATTGTTGTACCTGTTCGAGGTTTGTTTTTTTTTTTTTCAATTTATTGTTGGTTTGGTTTCACTCAGGGCTTACTATGTTTAAATTACAGCCTTGTATAAGATCTCTTCAGTAGAACATACATCAAAAGGATGCAGAGGTTGTTAACCACAAGATGGCACCTCCAGTCTGGGTGGCCTTACTGCCTAATAACCTGTCAGGGTGGTGCACAAATTTACGGTGCTTGTAGCCAGAGATGAAATTTAATGGCTTAAGGAATAAGCATTCAGAAGTACCCACGAATAGAAAAATCAAAGACTTACGTTTTCAAGCTGATTAAATCATGTGCTCACAGACAGGAAGGTTAGACCTATCCAGAATATTTATGACTTCAAAACTTTCAATAGGTTGCAGCCTACCACAGCACACGTCACAGTTGTGGCTGAGATACAGTACAGGTCTTTCACTTTATAGAGACCCATTACCATGTGAAGAAAGAAAAAGGACAATAAAATGGGATGGACATCAGTAAAGCCCATCATTTGAGATGCATTAGCTCAAAGGTACTTTCTAGAATATGTCTTGAGAGACTTCATTTCAGTGTCAAATATACTCATCGGATTGGCAGACAGAAAAAATTTTGAGGGTTTTTACAGACCACCTTGAATATGTCATGATCTTGTTCAAAGCTCTAAGGGCTCAACAAAAATTGAAAGTACCTGATATCTCAGGAAAACATGCCAAAAAATCCCTTTTTCCTACTGTTTTTGAGTTGCATATACAAGGTGCACCAGAACAATCATGGAGAAAAGAAAGTTAATTTGAATTGATTCAACTAGGCATACTTCACTTGTTTTTATCTTCCCACCCAAGGCGACCTCAACTAATCTAATGTATGCACATAATGATTCTTCATTTGTTTAACAAGTCATTTATGCAAGAAGAACATGAATTTGAAACGCTAACCTAATCTTCAGCATCAACAAGAGTTATGTCGGGTTGTCTGTATGCAAGACCTGACTGTTGGCTGTTGTTTCTTTCAGCAGCCAAACCATTTTTGAGAGTGACTGCTTTCTGCAGTGAATCTCCAGTGATTTTCTCCAGTTTTTCATGTATTTTGCACTGAACTTAAACGCAGATCTTGAAGTAGTCTTTGTCTCCAAATAAGCATTCTGTAGGCAAAACCTTGCATGCCTTTGTGTTGCTGAAAGTAATTATTACCAGTCTGTCATCGACCAGCCCATTTCCGAAGTGCAAAAGACTGTTTCTGCTTTCCTCCTCTTTGATGTAATTCAGATAGGAAATTTTTAAAATTAATTTGTAATGGTATGTATTACTCTGAGTTGCATCATTAATAATAATAATAAACAATAATGAAGCTGTATTATTATTATACTCTGTATTACACTGAGCTAAATGTGGACCTCTCTAACTTCTTTGCACCAGCCCAGTGGTACAAGGATGCTGTAAAGCTGATCTGGTCCAGAAGGGCAGAAGGCTCTGGAGGGGTGGATATCTCAACAATCCACATGGATGTAAACCCCTTGACCAAGGAGCAGTAGGGACACGAGTACGTTGGTTGAGTAGACTACGACAGCAGTATACAAACTCTGTCTGTTAGGCTTAAGTAAAGTATGATGCAAACTAAAGATTTCATTAAATTTTAAGAAGCTTTAAAAAAGAGACTCTTTAAAAGTATTTGAAGGGGGTAACTAAACTATTAGAGTGGACAGGCCAGAAACAGGGCCGTGGCAGGTGTCTTGCAGAGAGTCACAAGCATGCTCACGTCTCTCCTGTTGCACAAGATGTGGAAGGGAAGGTGCTCCTGGTTCCTGTCCAAGGTGCTGTTACACTTTGTACAAGGGAGCTGGAGTCTCTCAGAGGTTAATCTGGTGAAAGTTTTATTTGGTTTACAAACTACAAGTGGCCCGTGGGCAGCCAGTTGAGGGGTCCATTTCAAAACTTTCTGTTAATCCTTGAATGCTAGGAACCTGGTGACTATCTGAGATGAATTCTCACTCTTTTCTCCACTGCTTTTTCTTATTCCAAGCAAATCCCAGTTGAGTGGACCAGTACAGCTCAGGTGTTCAAACTTGAAGTCTATTTTAAAGCTTTGTTGGATTGAGGATAAAGACAAGGCTGAGCTTTCCCTAAAAAATTAGACAGACATAAAGTGTATTCTTACTGTTGTAAATCTGATTTATCATCTACTATTACCAACAGAACAACACTTCATAAACAGACATTTTATGATACAAATCCTGCACTGAGGAATTAGAAGGGGTATACTAAGGGGATGTCAGTATTATAATGAGCATAATTGAGTATATATCAAGAGCAGTATTGCGCTAAATATTCACCGAAAAACCCCTGAATCATCATATTCTATTAGTCTTTTCATTGCAGAGTTGTAAAATAAAAGTAAGGCCACCCAAAGCCAACTTCTATCTTCACTTGCAACCTTGCTCATTGTTATGCAAAATTTAATACGCTTGATGTTTTAGACGCTGAAATTTCAATGTAATCTAGATACCAGTATTCAGATTTTCATGAGTTTGCAATTAAGATTCTTTCTTTACACATCTGTTAATTTTTAGATTCTCCAGTGGGTTTGAATGAAAGCGTGAAAGCAGTATCTTAAAAGATTGCCTTTATAAATTTTGGTGTTGCATTATACATTTTGGTATTACTAAGTCTGTCTCAAGTATAGAAATCTCATCATATATACGTCTATGTCTGGATAATGGAAATGTTTGTTCTGCTTGTTCAAATAGGTAGACTGATACCTTAGCAAAAAGTATAATAACAGTTAAGATCAAGACTTTGAAAAGCTCCATTTTGATCGACTGTTACTTTTCATGCTGTTAAAATTACATTTAATCAATCGCTTTGGTATTTATTTGTTCATGCCAAAAAAAAAAAAAAATCCTGGGGACACTGATAATCTACTTATTTGGAAAAACACATGTTTTACAAAATGTACATTGCAGAAATAAGCCCCTTATAAAATCTTTAAATATTCAGTACAGAGAAAAGCCCAAATCCCGTAGAATTCACTGCAAAGAATATTGTAAATTTCAATAGGCTTTTGGTGATTAGGCAGCTGTGGAGGTAAATACTTTCTATCACCACAAGAGCTGCTCTGCTTCTATTCATTGTAAGAACAGCATGATTAGAAGTACAAAGATTACAGAGTACATCAAGCAAAACTCTTCACTAATGGTCTATAGAGGCCATTAAACAAAGTAAGTCCAAGAACTTTTAAACTTAAACTGACGATGAAAAATAGATAGCAAAACTGGAAAACGTGTAGCATTTATGTGGGATAAGGCCCATGCCCAGTGAAGAAATTTTATTCTATTTATTCTACTCTATTTATTCAGAGCATTTTTCTCTCCATTCTCTGTCATGCTAACCTGAAAAGTCATTTATGTATTGGTTGATGGTTTGGGGTTTTTTGATGTGTCAGACATTCCCTTTAAATCATAATGGCTTTAATTACTGATAACAAAGCATTGTCATTATTATCTGACGACGTGCTCTCCAGACAGAGCTGTGCCAGAATCACGTGTGATGGCAGCAGCACTGAGCAGCATTCTCAAGTGTGCTTTCTTGTCCAGCCATAAAGATCAGACAGGCAATCGTTCTAAGGTCTGAGCAGGGATCAGCAGCCTGGCTGAGGGCACAGAATCCTGGTCACCTTTCCCTGTCTGTGCAGAGCTGTGAGCTACTGCCCCTCTGTTGTTGTCCCTGCCTGAGCAGATCAGGTGGGAGCAAGCTGGATATGTCTGCTCACAACACAGTCAAACCTCCAGTTAGCTCTCTGGACACACCTTCATCTATCCCTGGATATGCTGTCAGACCTATGGAGAGACATTGATTTTGATTAACCACAGGGCTTAGTACAACCTTTTCATTCTGGGTAATAGTAAAAGCAAAATAGAAATGTTGCTGCTTTCATTCTCATCTGCAAGATTCTCCAGCAAATTGCCCATAATTTAAACATTTTCTCCTCCCTCCAAACAGTTTTTAGAGCTGTAGCTTTTATTGTGTATCTCTCCCACACTGCAATCCTGTACATTTTTTCCAATTTCCAGAAGAGAGCGCCTTGGATGCTCACAGCATCTACCTCCTCCTGTGTTAGTGTTACAAACTTGTTAGATAAATGGAGTAAGAAAAGTTTTTACAGGACTTTCAGAATATGGTGTTTATTTACGACTTGACAGTATCATATTCAGATCATGCTTTCTCAAGGCAGCAGTCAAGATGGAGTTTGGATCTACTTGAAAATCTGTTTTTGAAAACCACCCTAAATTGAAATTAAGGTTATTAGTGGCTCTTCATGCACAGTGCTAGAAAATGAGAACAAATCCAGTACCAATGACTTCAGATGTTCCTCATAAAAGCTTTCTAGGTCCATTCAACATGAAGTCTGCATTTCTGCACACCCTACCAAAGAAAAGTTCCAAATGCGTGTTCTCTACGCAATCCTTTCATTGTGATTTTTTGCAACTGACTCATGTTCTGAAGAGATCTAATTCAGACAGATAAAACCCACGAAATACTGTATTTTACATTTTATCCTCCCTAGCAGGTTCCCTGACAGGTCTTTTAAAATGGGCTATTCCTCTTGAAAAGCACTCTATAAATTGTAAAATGTTTGATCAAACACTCTGCTTATTAGTTTTGCAGAAACAGAAGGAAGTTTCATCAAAAGAGCAAGCCATCTGACCCTCCAAAATCCAAGCAACCTCAGCAGCAATCAGGGCAGCATGGCCAGGAACATTCCTTAAATTGAAACATTTTTTGTACCACTGTAAAAGTACAGCATCCACGTCGAAAGTGGGTCTCAAGTGCTGCTCACTTGGAATGACGTCATTACTACTCCACAACCTACAAATGAATTCTCTCTTTCTACCAAACAGGGTTATGATATTTAGCATGACAGCAGCAGGTATAGAAAATCTGTCCATCTAGTACAGTATCTGATCTGTAAACATACAATTTTTTCAGCTTCTCAATTCTTTAGCATCTATAATATTGTTTCTTCTACGTGTATCTTTTCCTTCTGCACAAGTTAAATTAATCTTTTCTCCCTTACATCCTTTAGCTGATGCCTCACTGAACTGCCAACATGTGGGTGAATCATAGCAGATCATTTGGTTAAAAGCCGAAAATGTGATCTTTGACAGTATCTAGCATATTATTTTACAGACGTTTCTTATAGATGATGCACTGAATTCAGTTTTATTTAACAATGTCAGTTGTGGTCATTCACATGCTCTGCCAATTTTCTTTTCTAGGTACACGAAAATGAAGACTGCCACCAACATCTATATTTTCAATCTTGCATTGGCAGATGCCCTAGCAACAAGTACTCTGCCATTCCAGAGTGTGAATTACTTGATGGGAACGTGGCCATTCGGTACCATCCTTTGTAAGATTGTTATATCCATAGACTACTACAATATGTTCACCAGTATCTTCACACTCTGCACCATGAGTGTGGATCGCTACGTGGCTGTGTGCCACCCCGTTAAGGCCCTTGATTTCCGTACCCCCAGAAATGCCAAAATTGTCAATGTCTGCAACTGGATTCTTTCCTCTGCCATTGGCCTGCCGGTTATGTTCATGGCAACTACTAAATACAGGCATGGTAAGTCATTTCATTCAGTCATAATCTTTCATTCCTAAATTGAGTATTCAACATTTAAATGAATCCTTTCTGCATTGCTTCACTGTAGTGTACAGGCGCTGAATTAACTTCTCACCTCCAGCCTGTGCAAAGCAAGTATCAGTGCAAGTGAGCCCCTTCGACAATTTTCCATCCAGCTGTAGTTGACTGGGCAAGCAGTGCATGGGATCTGTCTTTTACAACAGGCAGCTCCAGCTCCTTCTGTGGATCCATGCAAGTCTTGCTATCCCACACATTTACTGTAGTGTTTGGAAAAGCATCTGTGCCTGCCTGCCTTCTGCTGTGGGGCAGTTCTGCATTGCCCTACAGCACAGGACCCTGCACTTTACCCAGGATACTCCCACTGGGAAGCTGGCAGTCACAGATATGTTACACCCTGTCTGGCAGGACACGATACAGAGCAGAGAGCACATTCTGGATCACTGGTGCTCCAAGACCTTCCGTAAGAGGACAGTGACAGCATGTCAACATAAATCCAGACCCTCCGCAGTGCGTAGTTACCAAGTGTCGTGTCGTTCTCTTCCCTGTTGCCCTGAAATGCCCAAACTCTCCGCATATATGGTGGCTTAACAATCTTTCTTTTCACCATGTTTTATACTGAAAGTGAAAATGAGTCAAAGTGTAAGCATTTATGACAATTCAGCTCTTTTCCTTGTTTAGTATACATTAAATTCCAAGCCGTAATATGCCAAAGAGAACACGTTAATTTGGTTTTGCTTTTCTAACTCACACTTCATGCATGTTTTGCAGTACTCTGTCCTACCAATATGTGTGCAAATGAAAGGCCACAGATTGCTTCATTTTACATGTTTACTTAGGTGTAAAGTCTTCATGTATTTGCCTGTGATATTTAATTAAAGAAAGGTTTAAAGAAAAGCAAATGAAAAACTGACCTGCATGTTCTTCTCTGCTGTTTTCCTTTTCCCCAGGCTCAATTGACTGCACACTTACGTTCTCCCACCCTGCTTGGTACTGGGAGAACCTCCTGAAAATCTGTGTGTTCATCTTTGCCTTCATCATGCCAGTCCTAATCATTACCGTGTGTTACGGGCTGATGATTTTACGCCTGAAGAGTGTTCGCATGTTATCCGGCTCCAAAGAGAAGGATAGGAACCTGCGGAGAATCACAAGGATGGTTCTTGTAGTGGTGGCAGTGTTCATTGTCTGCTGGACTCCCATCCATATTTATGTTATCATTAAAGCCCTGGTCAACATCCCAGAAACTACTTTCCAGACTGTCTCCTGGCACTTCTGTATTGCTCTAGGGTATACAAATAGCTGCCTTAACCCGGTCCTTTATGCATTTCTAGATGAGAATTTCAAAAGGTGTTTCAGAGAGTTCTGCATCCCCACTTCCTCAACCATTGAGCAGCAAAACTCCACCCGAGTCCGACAAAACACTCGTGACCATGCTTCCACTGCCAACACTGTGGATAGGACTAACCATCAGGTATGACTAGCAGTGGAGATGTCATCTCTGGATCCAGGCCACCCGCTTGGAGATGACATGTGTTCTGAGGTTACCACTTACACTGATTTGTAGCTGTTGGAAGGTCTGAACACCTTCGAGGTTCCATTCGAAACTGGTGTATGCATACACAGAGACCCCAGTCCTGCATGGTGCTAGTTGCTCTCTGCCCTGCTTGATGCTCAGAAGCCAAGGGTTCTAAAGGGTACCTTGAGTGACTGGGTCCAGCGTGCATGCATGTACAAAGCCCATAAAACAGCATTTCACTCGCAGGATGTTTGCAGCAGGTTGAAAATTAATCACGGATTTCCCTGTTCATACTCCTTGTCTGCTGATGGAGACAGGAGTGGGACAGAATACAGATCTCTCTTCTTCTCCCATTGCAACAGTGAATAAAAAGATAAAACACTCTGCTTGTTCACTTTTGATTAATGTACAATGAAGGCCTACCTGGCCTTGTTTGACCTGAAAGGCATACAAGACATAGACCAAGGCTTGTCTACATGCACTTCTTGTGTCAGATAATTATGTGGTGAATGAGGTGCGGTTAGATATGTACAGATATATAGATATATATACATATAAATATATACACACGTCTTAAAGACTACTGTGCCATTTTGTCATTTCAGGCATACCAAGAAAATACCTTTTCAATGTAGAAGAAGCCTTTAAGAAGTAGGAATTTTATGGCACATCAAATAACAAAAGAAAGAGTTGGGTTTTTTTTTTTTCATTCAGCCTATTTTTGCATAGTTTTTGCAAAGAAGCTCTTTTGTACATGTTCAGTATCCATGGTCCTGTGATTAGTCTTGAGATTTTCCAAGCCCCATCTCTCAACAAAACGTGGAAGCAAATCTTAACATTCATGAAAGTAATTCAAGCACATCGCAAGCACTAGAAGAAGTTTGAGTTGTCTCTGTAATTCCTTAAAAATAAGAACAAAAGGCATAAGCCTGGTCCATTCCTTGCCATATCACCTTTCAGCAGTATCCTTAGGTTGCTCATGCACCCGTTTCCCACTGCAGCCACTTCAGCCACAAGCTGGCTGCCTCCTCCAGGTGCAGAACTCGGTGGCTTCTTGTGAAAGCAGCTACCCACCTGCCACTCAGCTGCTGCCAGATAGCCCAAATCAGAGTATTCCCATCGCCAAGCAGACTAAACAGTAATTGCACCAGAAAAGAGGAGGGAACCGTCTAAAGGGAGAAGGGCTAAAGTAAGAAGCTTTATTAAGCGTCAGCAGTTGGTATTGCTCACCAATGTCTGATTCGTACATGCCAAACTGCAGCCTGTGAGATCGGCACCTGCTCAGTCTGGTGGTGAAGCAGAACTGCCAAACTTGGCACAGGTGCACACATATGTGTGTGTATGTATGTATGTATGTATGTATGTATGTATATATGTGTAGTATTTACTAGGTGTAGCAAATTACTAGATTCCTCTGTTAATAATGCATTTGTAACCCTCAATGGAGTCAATTTTGTGCATGTGTCTGACAACAAGATTGTATCTCTGTCTAGTACAATTCCAGCTTTTTAGAGTGCAGTGTGTATGCACCTATTTTCTACATTTAGTTATACATCTTTATATTACTTCTAAGAGAGCTGTAGCCTTCTAAACTTCTACCCATAGAAAAGATTAATGTGGTACTGCCTAGAGTCTGAGTGAAATAAAGTCTATTTCCCTGAGCACTGAGCAAGCACAGAATAGAAGATGATGTTTCCCAGAGAGATGTTTCAGCCTGCACCAAGAAGAGAGAGAGCCTGCTGGGGCAAGGATGGACCAAGCAGGTGAAGTGATGTTGAGAGTGGCAGGAAGGAGGAAGCTAGTCCTATAGTTGGGTTCTTTGCTGGTTAGGGCTTGGGTTTTTTTCCTTTAGGGAATAGTGATGAAATAAACAAGTTATGAAGAAATAAAGCATATGTAAAGAGAAGGGAAGGACACTGAAGGGAAAGGAAGATGAGAGGAAGAATGCTGAGGAGAAAGGGAAGCATAAGGAATGAGGTCCAAGTGAGGCAATAAGGATGGAAACTGAAGCAAAGAGCCAACCTGCATGGAACAAAAAAAGTGTATGCAAAGCTGGAAGAAATTGTTTGACTACTTTGTTAGCTCTTCGTAGCATCTAACCATCCCTTTTCCCCAGAGCCAGGGAGAAGAAGACAATACTTGGTAGCTCGGGTCCTCATAGCTGGGTGGATAAGTCTTTGCATGTTCGGGCATTTGAAAGACTCTGGAGTGGCCAACTCCACTTCCCTCACCACCATCCCTGCAGTCCTTGCTTTGGCAGCTGCTGATGCTGCCATTGGTTTATTTCTGCCAGATGTGCTCCCCAAATGCTGACCTGGGCCTTCTCCCTGGAGTTCAGCTCAGCAGCTATTCTGTGCAGTCTTTCTCACTCTCCACAATGTCTATAGAATACATTCACAGCAAGCCGTGTTCAAAGCTTAATATTAAACTTAATTTATCACTTTTTCTCCAGCAAACATTTCTGTAAGAGACATTTTTTGATGTCTGCTTTTATGAGAGTGAGAGACAAAATTGTAGAACTAATCTACACTAAAAAGGTTCTCTGGAATAGTAACTACAAGTGTAATACCTAATATTTTTATATTACTATTTTAAACAGAAAAAGCCCTAGAGTGAATGCAGCTTTAGCTCTCAGAAAAGAAAAAAGAAAATAAACCCCCAGACAAACCAATATTTGCTCAGACAGTGAGATTCTGTAAATTCTGTAGACAGGGCGTTCTTTTCACAGGTAAGTGCTTTCTGTACAAGAAAGTCTAGCTTGTGTATCTATTGATTGAAGTATACTGGCAAGTTCTTTCTTGTGTAGACAAGGCTTTGGAGAGCATTTGGTACAGATTCTAATTGCAAGGCTGTGTAGTACTTAGCACACTTCACATAATTTTCTGAGAAACAGATGTTCTACAAGTTGCTTTTTTGCCAAGTGAGAATTCTTTTCTCCTGCTAAAGTTAATGAGAACTGCAAGGCTCAATCACATAAGGCCTAACACTCTTAAAGCATTTAAAAGCATTTAAAATTAACACTCCTAAGCATTTAAGTTGTTGGAATGAACAGCAGTGTCTTCTATCAAAAGCACCAATAGGAAACATGATAAATATTCATATTATTCTGAGTTAATATACTGGCCTTCGGCCTACTCTGCACCTCCTTGGCATTACCAAAAGGTCTAGATTAAGTGCTTGATTGTTGTTTTATCAGCAGTTACAGAAAGCGGAAGAGCAAAATAGGTTCAAAACTGCAGAAATGCAACATCTTGGGAATGTGCAGAGCAGCATCTGACCCATAACACTGATGGTGTGAGCATTTGTAGGAATTGTAAGTGCTCAGTGGAGAAACACAGTGCTGAGGGAGAAAAGCCAGTGGCTAATCAGGCATGCAGAAACTGGGAGAGTTGTAAGACTGAGGTGTTTCACATCTGTAGGGAATGTATCCTGTGTCACACTAAACTAACTCCTGCGGTAAAATGCATAGGGTACATCTGTTCCAGAGTGAGCTTAAAGGCTTGGCTCATTTTAGTTTTTGGGAGGGTTTATGCAATCTTATAAGTGTATTTGCATGGAGAAGGAGTGATGTAATTCTAGGGAAAAAAATGCTTGAAAAGCAAAACTGCTTTCTTTGAACTTTTCTCTGTATGACCAAGTATTGGCAGGGGAGGGGAATAAAGGACCAAATACCGGCTTTGGCAAATGGCTGAGGGTTTTTGATGTCATTGACATCAACTGATTCATATCGAAGGTCTTGGCTAGTGTATTGAAATAGCTTTTACTTCAGATGCTCAGAGACTCTCTGCATCAATTTATCTCTGAGATTAAAAGAAGTTTTAATTTTTTTTAATGTAAAATCAATCGATAGTTATTTTGCCCTGAAAACTATGTTTTCCAAATATATTAAGTTTTTGCTAGTATCTATGTGTTAGTAACAAAAAAATCCTAAGTAATTAGGAAACTGGATGTTAATAAGTATAGAAATCTGAGAATTTTAATTTGTTTCAGTGGATTACTTTCTTTGTGATCCATTTTTATAGCTGCTTTTATAGCAGCTTCACCTGAATGTATCCAAGCAACTAAGCAAATTATGTATATAGGCACACCTTCAGGACTATTTAGTCATTCTCTGTGTAACTCTTCTTTTCAATTTTAGCTTCTGATGCTTTCTCCTCAACTACTGAAATGTGTAAATGCCCTAATGGAAGCTGCAAACCCTCCTTATATGCTGAAAATGAGGCCTCAGATATGTTTAGTAATAAAAGGCTCAGCCCTGAAAGGTTTGCCTTTACTGCCTGGATTGGCAGCCACATGTAGAAATAAAAACGATATTGGATTCAAGGAAAACTTTTTAAGTTAAAACAAGGAAGAATTGAAAGCTAGTTTCACTTTGATTAAATAAATGAAGGAAGTGTTTTCTTACTTCTTAATTTTCCTAGTGCTATATGACTGGCTGGGAAATATGGGGAATTCTGGTGAGTTGTGTTGCAGAAACATGAAAACAAATGGGCAGCTTCTGTTACTCCAAACCTTGGCAGATTCACATCTACCTGTATTAACAGAGAATGGCCTTCCTGTATATTTTTAGAAAATGGATGTATTGCCTCTGTAAATTATACTGTATTTCAATAATAATTTTAAAGCACTGGTTTCTTAAAAAGCCCATTTCTGGTGAGATAGTGACATCCATGAAACGCTTGTCTAAGTTCAAAAGATCCTTAAAATTGGGCTTTCTTATGTAGCTGATACGCATTGACATGGGCTCTTTGTGAATCTCCAGGCTTCATCTGTGTCCCTGCTTTCCATTCCATAAACCCTTGATTTTTAGTGTCTCCCACTCAGCTCTCAACAGGTTCTGGTACAAAATTTGCTGGGCTGAGCAGAAAGGGATTGCAGACTTTCAGGATGTGCTGTGCAGTAAGCAGGTTTTCTTGATGAAAACATCTGTAGCGCTGCCGTGCCTGCAGGCAAGCAGAACTCAGCATGGATGCTGTGGACACGCAGGGCTGAGAGGCTGTTGGGTTTGTTTGCTGATGTAAGTCCACCTCACACAGAATTTAAACAAGACTTTAACTGAAAATCCAAAAGTTAGACAATGTCCTCCTGATAAGAGCACAGAATGTATTCAACTAAAATAATAATTCCCGTGTAACTGCTACAAAAAGAATACAGAAAGGGAATGAAGTTTTTCTATTCTTGTGAAATTCATCGAGAGTTCCACCCTAGAAAGAGAACAACTGGCTTGATATGAAGTATATTCTAATTCTAATTCAAATATCAAACCTACTGATGTTTCTTTGTCTTCGTAATCATTTCCTCTCCCTTTGTTGCTTCGTGGCAAAAACATAGTCTTGCCTTACTCTGGGCTTTGTGTTTAGCTTTATACAGCAGAACAGTAACTGCAAATGAGAAAGAAATTCCTCCTAAGAGAACCCAACACACAAGTAAGCACACACACAAACTTACGGGTGGGAAGATATCAAGCAATTGTTCATTGTATTTGCAATTTCTTTCCTTTCAGTTGGAACTTCAAGAAGCTGAAACTACTCCACTGCCGTGACAGGGTCTCCTGCTGCATGGCTCTCAGAGCAATTGCCACTGCCACAAGTGTGCTAGTGGGAACATGTAGGATATGCTTTCCCTCAAAAAAATACCACAGAGGAAAGTGCCTGCTTTTCCAGTCTGTCAAAAATTGCTTCTGCAGCACATCTACATTGCACATAACAGAAGCATGAAATGTAACAGTGAGCAGAGCCAGGAGATACGGGGGCCTTCGAGGCTCCAGTGTTGAAAGCAGTCATGTTTGCCAGGAGTACGTACATTAGTCTAACACAAAGCTACTGTGCCTGTAGCAACCTGACACACTCTTGGTAAGTTACAGTGGCGTTAAAACAGGTTGGAAACAAAAATTCTGAGGTTAGACAACTATAGTTTGGAAAATAAAGTGAGCTTTTGAGGATGGAAAATAATGGGATATGAAGTTGTAATACTGTTGGGTACACTCTATTTACTCTTAAAATTTATTTGTGGAGGTGTTTTCTGTGCAGGTTATTTGCGTGCTGAAGTCTCACGGGGTCATCTAGAACAACACATTTGTAGTTCAAGAGGTCTTCTCTTACAAGGATTGCGTGTTCTGCAGTTTCAAAGGAAAAATATTTTTTTTAGTGATCCCTTAACAAAAAAAGCCCCCTAAAACTCCAAGCTTCACCTTCTGCTTCTATTTCACATTTTAAAAAAGACTTTGAAATCAAAACAATGAGCTATCACTTCTATTCTAAAAGAGATGAGTAAATGGAAGTATTCCACATTGTTATTGATTGTCAAATGATCCCCAAAACAGCATATATTAACATAAAATTTCTTTGTGAATAAAAATGTAGCTATAAGCCTGTCAGAGCTTGCACAGGCTGATGATGTCTTCTCTTTCAAGTAGTTTCTTGAATTTCAGCTGCTCTGTCAGCAGCATTTTCAATTTGTAAGTAAACGACAGCCCCAATGTGAAGTACTTGGAGCAGTTAATGCATTAGACATTTTAAAAAAAAGAAATTTAAAAAAAAATTGCTATCTATTTTTTTTTAACCAAGCCCATAATATGTTTGCTTTTCTAATTAAGGTAATACAGTCTACATCTGCATTTTGTATTAGCTGCTAAAACACATTAAGATTTCAGGAAGAAACATTGTACTGCAGCAAATGCCTTCTTAGCTGTTTTCTAGTATGAAAAATAGAAATATCCATGTAGATAATTTGTGGTGCAATGGTATTTTCTAGGTATTGTTTTACTTGCTTTGTAAATAAATCATCAGTAATTAACTGGGGGAAAACGTACTTTGATGAATTTAAGTGTATTCTGAAATACAACTATATGGAACAGGGGTTTTTTTTGTCTTTTTCTTTCTGCAGCCAAAATGTATTTCTTATTTTCATTGTTAAAGTCTGTGTAACAATAAGGTTATAATGTGAAATTGTTTGTTTCTGCCATAGACTGCATAATAAAGATTGAAGACCAAATCCTTGCAAGTTGTAAATTAAAGGATTATTTGAGTTTCATCACTGTGTTGCAGCTAAATATGTAGCCTATATATCAGCAGAATATGAAGCTAGATATAACAGAAGTGCCTTAATCTTTTTTTCTTTCTGTTGAAAATTCCACTGTGTTGTCATATGGATTTATGTTTAATTTTGTGTTAGCTTAGCTGTATCACCTCATACTCATCATTAAAGTTTAAACCAGTCATCACCATTCTAAGAGGTTTTGCATCTAATTTTTAAATAGCATAAGACAGGCACTTGGAAGAAGTTGATCCATTGTTCTGTACCACGTGGCAGTATTATTTAAATAACAAAACCAACATGGAATGCACTAGATGTAAATGGATTACCATCCTATGACATCATTAGTACCTGATGGATTCAGAGCAGTCTGACACGCTCACATGCAACAATCTCAAAGAATTTTAAAATATTGAATGAATATTTGAAAAGTCTTAACTGATAGACCAAAAATATATTTAAGTAAACTTAAGATCATTGTTTTGTGAATAGTCAAAAGTTCAGCTTTCACAAAATTTACGTAATTAATTGAAGCCATTATTTCTTCTCTACTTTGGATGAAGCGCACAGGCGAAATACTGTGACTTGCCAGCAGACAGCCAAATAATGTTAAGGATATTTTCTGTTTCTGCAGTTCAACAATTGAGAAACCTGACTGTAAATATATTTAGCAGTAATAATGTTGTAGCCTTGATGGTTTAAGGATATGAGGAAGTAAATTTTATTAGCAGAGCACTAGCAAAAAGTAAGAAAAATGTCTTTTTTTTTTTCCAGAAGAATTGAATGTTCATTGGTAGTGCTTTGCAGTAAGTAGCATATTATTACACAAATTCTGTATCTGCGTTGTAAACCTTTAATAAAAATGTCTGTGTTTCTTGTGTATTTGCACTCAACCCTACTGTCCATGTTTGTGATGAAAACATTAAATAGCACTGATCCCAATGCAGACCCCTGAGGGACACCATTTGTCACCGATGTCCATCTGGACATTGAGCCTTAGACCACTGCTCTACGGATGTGACTGTCCAACCAGTTTCTTATCTCCTGAACAGTCCACCCATCAAACCCATATGTGCCCAATTTACTGAGAAGGATACTGGGGGAGACCATGTCAGAGGCCTTACCTGTGTCCAGATAGATGGCATCCAAGGCCCTTCTCTCATCCACTGATGTAGTCGCTCCACTGTAGAAGGCCAAAAGGTTGGTCGGGCAGGAGTTGCCCTTGTTGAAG
>VZTA01006888.1:22523-33466 GCA_013398855.1 Mohoua ochrocephala | reverse complement strand
CACTCCAGCACCTCAATGTCCTCTCTTTAGGGAGGGTCCCAAAACTAAACACAGAATTTGAGATGCTCCAAATTCTGTGCCAAGTACAGGGGAACAATCACAAAATGTACTCAGCTGTGGATCTGTGTGCATAAAATGAAAAGTTCAAGTGTCTTCCAATATTTCCTTGTGATGAAAAGATCTGAAACTATGAGTGAGGGTACTGGTGAAGCCTAGATGACATCTCAGACTTGTGTAGTAGTGGCTGTTCACTACCAAAACCATCAGTGTGGCATTGCAAATGTAGCTGAAAGCTTTGCTCCGATGTGGCATGGAGGAGGGGATGGATCTTGTTCCCAGGGTTATGCTGAAATCAAGAGATACAAATGTCTTCTGTGCAATTGCTGTAGATACAGATAGAGCTATGGGATCATGCAGGGAAGGCTTACTCCCATTTTCCAGATCCTGGGGAGCATTAAAGCACGGCTAAAGCCATACGGAATGTGTTGCTCAAGTTCTTGTTGAGGGATGTGGTCTCATTTGGGAAAGTATCCCGTTCATGGGAATATTCCCTCCAAGCTGTGCTGCCTACTGGCAGTGTTTGAGGATCCTGCCCCATTAGAAGTGGTGGACAATCGTGAAGACTATCCATACGGAAATAAAATATTCTTCTTCAAGTAACATTTGTGATGTGATGAAAGGCAGGATGGACATGTTTAAAACTCTTAGAATCCACACTGAAGTGAGAAACAACATTTCAGCTGGGATCTATTCAGCTGGCAATGAATTTATAAGGTAGTTTGGCTGATATAGTCCAGACTCTACAACAGAATTGTGAGAAATATCAAGAAAATGGTCCTGAACCCAAAGTTTACTGCCAATATATTGCATTGTCAGCAAAAAAAACAGAGTCAGAAGACAAAACTTGAGACAATTTGAGTTAAATAAGAAATGTAGAAGGGTGTAACCAACCACCACAGTGTCATATTTTCAAAACTGGTGTGTGAGTTGATGAAAACAGTTTGTAATGAACATGTGGGTATGGTGAGTGGAAGGGAGAGCAAAAGCGAGCATGTTTTAAAGGAGATATAATCAGGTAGTCCTGTTGGAGGGGAGTAATGGAGAGTTTAAGAAAATAAAAGAAGAGGAAAGAATAAAAGAACAAAACGTTACGAATGGACTTCCCTTTGCTGACTATTACAACAAAGCTAAAAGCAGATCTGAAACGTGTAACTCACAGTACATGCCAATTAAGGGAATTAAGAAAGAAAAAGTAAATGCTAAAGCTCTGATGAGGCTACAATTCCAGTTTTTTGCATTTGCAGATGGAAACCACCTCTCCTGTACAGAGCTGCTTCCCATCCCACAAGTTAGCGCTCTAGAATTCTAAATGCCTTCTACAGGCCATATGCGAGCAGGAGACGCTCCTTTGGAAGTACTTTGGAAATGCAAGCATATGGAAATGTGTGTGAGGACCACTTCCATTGCTGGTTTGAACTTGGCGACACTCTAGCAAATGGGATTTACAAATGTTACCACATAATTATGTAGCTTTGACAAGTTCTTTGGAGGAACACCACCCCCCAGCATGTGTCGGGTACTTCTAAAGTTCACTGGGGAAAACCTCCACTTCAGATTTCAAGCTTTACTTTCCTGTTTAAGCAACTACTTCACATTTTCAAGGAATGTGACAGAATGTGGTAGGACGAAATGTTCTGGTGATGTTTAAGTCAAGGGCATGGCATGGGTGCAAAGAAAATTTAATCAAATATTTCAAGTTGAATTGAAAGACAGGTCTGGTCAAGGCCAGACTGGTCTTACAAAGGTCTTACAAAGGCTCCCCAGGAACCATTTTCTTGCTTCTTCTCTTTTTCCCTTTTTTTTTTTTTTCCCCGTAAATTCTTTCACAAGGAGTCATAAAATATATGTAACTGACTTAGTGTTATAGATACTAATATTTATTTATTTAATCATGGGATTTCTTGAGAAAAGTCTAATTGTTGGGGCTGAAATCGCTTAACCTGTTCTGCTCTCCTCCGTGGAATCTCTGTAGCTGTTTACACTGATAGCTGCTTTTTGAGATGACAGCTTACCTTGTGTCATCAAGGTCTAGACAAGATTGACACTTAAGTTTATGGAAAAAAAGTAATCTTGCAAAAATGTGGCACTGAACTCCATAAATCCTCATTTCCTATTAATGTTTGTGGAGTGAGTACGGTACAGCAAAATTTGACAGGATTATTTTTTTCCAACCAATAATGCACTTCTTATGTTCTTATTTCTTCTGGGGAGTTAAAGGTTGCATGGGACAGCTGGTGAAATGAAAGAGGAGTTAAAAGCATATGTTACATCTTCATTTACTTCTAAGAGCAGAACAATGAACTCTGAAACTTATTAGGTTTTTTCATACATATTATCTTTATTACGCTGGGTGCTACCTGTTTGGGGTTTTTTAACCACACCATTTTCTAAATTTCACTTTCCTCTGCCCAGGGACAGTGATTCATAAATAACACCTTAGCACTTATAGAAATTTTTTTTTGTCTTTGATGCTGTTAAAACACATTTTAAAAAGGATAGTGAGCATCAATATGTCCATCATATAGGCAGAAAATCTGCAGCAGAAAAAGGTTGAATGACTTGCCAGAAGGCACACAGAAAAGCAGAAGTAGCAGACAACCACCCACAAGTCCAAGGATAATTCTGTTGCTTAGTACTATAGTTCTGGAAGGTAGAAGTACTACACAGCCTCGTCTCCTCTGCAAGATGTCTTTTCACAACGTGGCTAAGTTTGGCTTTCACTGCTCTTTCCTGCTTAGCTGATACAGTTTCAGCTTTTACAGCCATATGTGATAAGAGCTAACCTTAACATCTATAGAAATTGGTACTTAAAGGACCTTGTACTGATGTTATTAATAGACGAAGAATTTGGAAGATCCCACTGTTGAGTGTCATCTTTGCTAGATAAAGTTTCTTCCTGAAATTAACTGCCATGGAAGCAAATAAAAAGACTGGGAAAAAAACTATTTTACCTCACATTTAACGATTTAAACGAATTTTTGCAGGCACCTAGAAGACAGCAGCAAAACAAAACAGTAAACAGAGTTTTTCATCTAAAGAAATTTAACCAATATCTGTAACAGAGTAACAGCAGATGTTATGTATACTGACTTTCAAGAAGGTTTTAGTGGCATTTTATGTGCTACTGAACTGTAGCACATAACAAATTAAAGAAGAGGGACCTAGATGAAAAAATTAGAAGGCAAACAAACTACTTGGGAAGCCACAGTTCATAACACTGTCAAGATGGAAAGATCTTTCAAAGTTTCTGCAGTTGCCTGTTCAGCTTTGGATAGGAAGGGATTGCCAGAGTGGTGAAAAACAGTTTTGGAGCTTAAAATTATTTCAAAAATGGGTGAAATTATCTTAGAGCTTGGTGGGGATAGGATGAATGTCAGTAGGGACAACTGCAGAATGCAAAGTTTAGGTAGGAATAATCAACCATACTAAGGCAGGTGGGGAGCAGCCAGGTAAATTGTGTATGGAAAGGGACCTGCAAATTGTTGAGACTAAAACCCGAAGTAAATATAATTATACTGTTGAAAACCAGGAAAATATATACCAGGGTGTAAACAGGTTTGGTTTATAAGATACGCTCATCTTACAGAACAGGAAGAAGCTGAACTGAATCATTGTGTTCAGTCTTGGCCACTGCTCTTCCAGATTCATTGTAGAGAATCTGGAGTGAAATAAGAAAATTGGGAAGTCCATATAACTTCATTTGCAGGGTAAAATTATTTAGTTTAAATACAAGAAGTCTGATGAGAAACATGACACTAATCTTTAAGAATGCACAGAGGAAAGGAGTGATCAGTTCCCTATCTTCAAGACAGATATGTCAAGAAGGAAGTAATAGACTTCATTTTCAGTAAGGAACCTAAACTTTAAACATTAGATAATCTTTTTTATCAGGAAGGAAAGTAAAACACTGCAGCAGTGAGTTTAAGGATGCTCCATTGCTGAATATGTCTTGGGAAATGTTAGTCATGCACTGTGACCCTTTCTGAGGCTAAGGGGAGCCTGGGTAAATCCTGGGATTCTGCTCTGTCTCTAGCCAGTGGTTTTGGCATGAGACTTTCCAAACACAAGCCTTAAGGCCCAAATAGTGCAATCCCCCACAGAGCATAAGACCTGGGCTTTCAAGATTTCTATAATCTCATTAAAGTACAAAATATTTACAGCTGTCACAAACTTTGCAGAAGCATAAACCTTCCAGCTGCTTTTATGAGTACTTCGCTGGGTCTGCAGACATCATGAAACAGCAATGCAGAGGTGTGACCGGCGCATTTCATCCCGAGGATGGAAATCTGTGGTCACCCAGAGCAAAAGTCATGGCAGTATCTTGTGAGGCATGCTTAGGTCTGGCCTGTGCAAGTAACGTAAGTGGGCAAACAGGTTCTTTCTGCACCTGTTTATGGTTAGCTTTGCTACAGTGTTTATTTTGTATACCTTTAGCTCAATTAATATTTATCAAATGTATGTTAGAATCCAGAGCAGGTAAATTAAAGCATTTCTGGTGGAAAGCCTACTGAAGCAAGAATATATTTCCTATTCTCTCTGTGTTGCCGTGTGTCTATATGGGTAACTTTCAGAAGCTTCTGTGAGCTGGATTTGGTACGCTGGGTTATTCCCTGCTTTCTTTGGACTTCAGTGTAATCAGGCTGATTTATGTCAGCTGAAAATCTGATGCTTTATTTTTAGCATTTAAACACACAGAAAGAATTCGTGTTCTTGGTTTAATCCGCTGGAACACTGGGATTTAGTGAAAAGCTTGTGTAGGGATGACAGGACATAAGCAGTGGAAGGTGAGGGGGAGGAACGTGCAAAGAATGCTTTTGAGAAGTAGATTAACTTTGGAATTTTAACATGCAGTTATTATTGAACAAATAAACGAGGAGGTTCTTTCTGTTCAGAAGGGAAGATTTTGTTCATTTTCGCATATAATCAGTCTTCTTCTGTAAAGTTAATAGGATGCTGTCAGGACTTTCTTGCATGGTTTGTTGGTATGCTTTCATTTCTTCAGTGAAACAGGGGAATTATCTAAGGGAGGATGGAAAGGAAGCTGGTTCTGAGTAAAATTTCTCGAATGAAGCTTAGTGAGCTAAGCTTCATTGCCAAAATACAATTTATAGTACATATACCTGACAGAATAGCATTTGTTCCATACTTCTGTTTCAAACTGTAGTAAATTAGACAGCATGGAGCTCATAATGAACAAAATTGGCCTAATCTACATTGTATTTTGGCATCCCTATGCTGTTCCTTTGCACTGGTTTATCTCCCCACTAGGACAGCCAGAGTCTTTTTCTCTTATCTATCTTCTTACTGTTTAAGTTTGACCAGGACCGGTCTATTTTCAGCTAGGCTCAGGTGAAAGGACAGCAAAATCAAGTTGTTGGAAGCCTTGAATTTCCTTAGGCTAGCCTGTTTCCAGTGAGACAGGTGCTACATTTGTTACGTGAGTGAGGACAGGTGACTATGCATGTTTGGGCCCCCCCCCCCCCACTGACCATTGCACTCAGATTGACCACTGGCTTCAGAAGAACAGCAAGAATCTGAGAATTCAGCTTGCAAGGATTGCCAAGAAGCAGCCCTCCCCTGTATATTCACAGAGAACCCATTTGAGGAAAGCAGCATGGTTTGTGTTTGTTTCCAGCAGTAAGATCAGCTTGCTTTGAGGGGTGTTTGGTCCTGTGACACCAATCCCGGACTACGGTTCATGGAAGGGCAGCGAGTTGGCTGCAGATGGCCTGGGTTATCTCTCAGAGCAGGAGAAGCAATTCTTGCAACAAAAGCCTGAGCTGAGGCAATAGGAGTCTGAGAGAGCTGAAAAGAAATCCTTTTTTTTTTCTAAAAGCCCTTTTTTGGTTCTACAAATATCATAGCATGTTATGAAGTGCATTTCATGTGCACATGCAAGGTATTCCCTGGAGCATTTACTCACATGTAGATCAGATCATTACAGCTGTACAAAGGCGTTTCAGTTTTTGCCCTTAAACAAAACCTGGTGTTGCTCTTAGGGAATGAACTCTAAGGAAGAAAAAAAATATTTTGTGGAATAATTCCATGAAAATACATATCGGTATGAAGACATTGTCAGCAATCATTTCAAAACTCCATTTATTTCACAGTGAACTTTGTGCATGACTTCAGGGGGTATGAAATGGAAAGATAGGGAAAGCAATTTGCTAAATCCAAACTGTGCCAAGCGTAGAGGCCTTGTCACCCATCCCTCAGCGGGGAGCTTTGCCCTTCCACTCACGCCAAATGTCACCGTCCTGGTGAATGACATAATATATACGGTGCTGAGCTCACTCCAGTCTGCCTGAAGAAACTTTCTCTGCTCCCTGTTCTCATTTCTTCTGCTAAAAGAGATGCTTGCACCAGTGCAGATATAATTGCCAAGTGGCCTGATAATTGGTCCTGCTTCCCCCACAGCCCAAAGTGAACATACCCCATTACTGGTAAGAGTAATTTGCTGTTTTCTCAGACCTGCAAGGTGCCTATGACAGTCAGGGGCAGTGGATCCTCAGGAATGCTGGAATGAGACAGCACAGGTGGGATCCATCTCACCTAGTTTAGTTTAGAATAGTATTTTCATAGTGGGATTTCTGTGCAGTAGTTGCTAATGCTGTACGCTAACTCATAATGAATTTTCCTCCTTTTTCACTAGGAAAAGCTTTAAAAAAGGAGTAATAAGAAAATTTTCATACTCAAATACAAGAGAACTTTCCCTAGCATTCCAGGGAAAAAAAGCCTTGAAATATTCATGTTGCGTTGCGTAGACTACCCATGAAATATGCATGAAAAATTATACAAGGTACTAGAAGAAAAAAAACCCCATACCACTGGAAATTGGATTCTTAAATTTAAAAGACAAGTCTTTATCTGGCAAGAAAAGCTAGAAAGAATATAGTGAGAGCTGGACATGTCCCTTGTAAGTGTCATCTCGGAGAGGGCTGACTGCTGGCTCTGTCAAGCTGACTGAACCTGTGCCTTCCAGCCACAGGAGAGCTGCTTTCTCATGCTTCCACAGGTGTTATGTAACACATAACATGCTCCGAAAATACCAGGTGGAGACACTGCTCAGCAAGCACTAACCCAGTTGTGAAAGAGCATCAGCTTCACTTCCTTCAGCCAAATGTAATTGCTCTGATGGTGGTTAAACCATTTTGTTGAATATCCAGCTGTCCAATAAAAGTAATTATCAGTCAGGATAGCATCTGGCAGGTGACCTCCCCCAGAAAAATGAGTATAGTATCTATGCCTTTGCCATGGTCTCAAAACAAACCTCATAGAAAAAAAATTCCCCTGCACATTTAGGACAGGTTCCTCCCAGAACTGCAGGAACAGCAGCAGATGGAGAGCACAAGTGATCCCTTGCTCATTGGAAATCATGTAGCTGCTTTTACCCCAGAATTCCACCCTAGTTATTAGTCATTAGCCTACAAATATGATGGGGGCAGAACCATTGATAAGAGAGATGTGTTTTCGTTAAGAAAGTAATCTCAGCCAGATGATAAAACCTGCCAGTCTCTAGGACACTGTTGGGGTGTCTGCACAGAAAGTGGCTCCCAAATTGCACTGAGGCAACAAATGGTATCTATGATCATATTCTTTGTACAGTCATCCTCCATCCCCTGAGCTCACACATTTGCTGACATACTGGTTGATCTGGAAAGGCCCACATTGACAGGGTGGTTTCAACGCTCTTTTGTTTCATTAAGAAAGCCCAAATTTTCTCACCTGTGTACTACCATCAACAATGGCGATGATCTCATTACAGATGTCCCACGCTGACATGTCCCAATCTTTCCTCACTTCTACTACTCTGGCTGATAGATGAGTCCCTGTGTTTTGTTAAATGTTGCCAAGCAGAGCAGCTAAGCTGACCATCTGCATCTGGCCCTGAATTTTGGGCAGTGGCTTGGGGAGACATTATCCCAAGGAACTTCCTTCCAGCTATGTTTGTGCCTTGTCCCCTCGTTGTGGCTGCAGATGGGCCGATCGCTGCTCTGTGACCAGGCTCTAGCTTGGCTCTGGCAGGCTGGCATTCTGCAGCTGCCCTGGGCCCTGGCAAAGCCCCAAATATACCTCCAGATGCCCTTGTGCTGGTAACCACAAATGCTGCACCAGTTCCACTTGGGTGGCTGGTCTGGGTGGGGGTACTGCCAGAATGGGATGAGGAGATGGATTATTGCGTGGCAGGAGAGGGAGCAGGGGGCTGGTAAATGCGCTTTGTTTGTTTGTTGCTGTGGTTTGAAGTGGACAGCAGGTGAAATTCTGCAATGCTGGTGGGGGGGAAAGGAAATGGGAGTATGGTCGTGTAATGCTTAATATCAAGAAAATCGCCCCAGCTACGAAAGCAGTTATTTGCACTGTAGCTGTGAGCCAGCTGGCTGCGTGGCCACGGCTGCAGCGTGGCATTAAATATGCAGCAGCTACTGAACTGCAGCTCGCTGGGAAGGATACACCTCCCCATTATCCCTCCTTGTGTCGACAAGCCCGGAAAGAGGAGGAAAAAAAAACCAAAAAAGAAAGATAAAAAAAGCTGAGTTGAGTGTTCAGTCTACTTATATGCTTTCAAAAGAATGCATGCCAGTCTGTTTTGGGCTTCAAAAATTTTCAATTTAAAGGTTAGATTTTTTTTTTCCCTCTTATGTTTCAATCAAGGAAATTTATATTAGGGTGAGTCACATGCAGGCAATTACAAGCTCTCTTCTAGATGTCTTGAGATACATACATACATACCACAGAATACAAAAGTTTACCATGTTTAGGTGTATGTTACAGTCCTTTATACATAATAAAAGTATTTTTCCTTATGATAAAGAAAATTAAGTACTGAATATGCATCTCTCATTCTACTTAATTGCTTTCTTTGCAGACCAAGACATCACTTAAATTTAGTACATCATTTTCTCAATCTATCTTACAATCTGTTTATGGGAAAAAACAATTTTAAAAAATATTTTAAAGTGCAATGGCATGATTTTATGCAGTGGTATTATAGTTATACTCACTCTGAATGTGGAGTTGTAGTCATGGGAGAAAAGAGTAAGACAAAGGGAGGAGAAAATGATATGAGTTTGGTGGGAAATTTTGTGTATTTCGTGGTTGTGTCCTCACTCTTTGGAATAAGTTTAGCTGTTACAATGCCTCATAGTGATGGTACTCAATGAAATTTCTAAAATTTTAGTAAATTTTAAGATCACGACAGGCTTCATATCACACATCTGTTTGAAATGCTTTATTTCTCTGTTGATAAAGGTAATGGTTAAATTTAAAAAGAGGAGGAATTCTTTTTTTTTTTCCTAATATTTTCTATATAACCAATTTCAATGGCTTCCTATCTTGTTTTGCTCGGAGGTTTTTTTAGTGTCTGTTGTTTTTTGTTTGAGGATTTTTTTAAATTTTAAATTACTACTGCTATTACTTTTTTTTTGCTCTAATAGGGAATATATATATCCATGCCAATGTCTTTATTAACACAAAAAATTTGCAGAATTCGAAAACAGATGTCATCACTAAAACTACAGAGAATGTTTCAGTTTGAAATAAGTTAAAGTTTGTGGAGGGACTTCCACATCAGCTGGTAGTTATCTTCCTCTTACACTGAAATTTTAAAAATGTATCTAAATATATTTAAATTTCATAAGAGCAGGGATATTAATAACCTGTTTAACCCATGCTGCTCCATGCAGACCCAGGAAAGTGCCTTTCCTATAGCCAAGCTGGATGACTTCTTTTGGGACACGAGATGGGTCAAGTGCCAAGTCAGAAATTAAACACTACTTAATTAAAAAGTAGTTTTTCTAAAATGTAGTATGTGCTCATGCAGTATATGCTGCTCTCAAAACGTGACAATGAGTTTACTAGTGTTTGGTAGTTTCTTGCTATTATTGCTATGTAATATCTGAGTTATGGCAGGGCAAGTGCTGGCAACAAAATTTTGTTTCCACTTGCACAATTCTAAGAGTCATAGAGTGGTGGAAAGACCTTTTTTTTTTTTTTCTCTCAAGGGAGGTTCTTTCCTAATGTCCTTTATAAAAAATCTATGGCAAGGATCTTAATGATTTCAGAGGAAACGAGATGGAGTCCTTATGAGCCTCTTGAAAAATTCCTTTAAAATATTTTTAATGTGATTCTGTTTCAGTAATGCCTCCTCTGTTAGCTTTCGTCTTGACTAGAAATAAATATTTTAAATTACTCTGCATGAACTTAAGGTTAGACAAATAGAAATCGGATCATCTTTCTTTTGTCAGTTGGTATGTCCTTCTCATAGGTGCATAATTTCTTTTAAAAAATCTACCCCTCTGTCCCTCCTAGCTCATGCCTTTTTTTTCTTCTTCTGTTGCATTGAACACTTACTGGCTCACCATTTTTTGCCCTATGAAAATTCACCACTTTGCAAAACTGCAAGCAAGAAAAACAACTGAATCTGTGACTTTTATGTCGGGTTGATAGACAGAGATGTATAATCTGAAGGCTGGAATTGGGCCTCCCTTCTGCAGTTTAACACTGAGGCAATAATTCGGTCAGGAGCTGGCTGTGGTCTGGGATGTTGAGAGGCAAGGCTGTGTATTCCATGTACCTGAAGCATGTCAAGGCTTAGTGGAGCCCCCAATCACTCTCCCATCTCTCACTGCACACTAAAGGCAGTGGTTCTAAAAGACTTCAACTATGAGTGTAAGAAAGGGAAATCTGGAAACATAAACCAATGTAGGTAAGTAAGAAGAAGAGGCTAATTGTAGGCAGTTTAACATGAGTCTTGTGGTCTGCTGGAAAAAAAGGGCCTTGTTCCCTTATCTTTCCTTGTATGAAGTAGTTACAATAAGAGCTGAAAATGTTGTTTCTTCCAGCCTGGGATTTACAAAGCCATATATATATATATATATATATAT
>VZTA01006888.1:0-22497 GCA_013398855.1 Mohoua ochrocephala | reverse complement strand
ATATATATATATGTATAGTTTTCTGGGCTTTGAGTATGAGCATAAAGGTTTTTTATTAACGTGAGAGGTAAACCCACTAACTACATAGAAAGGAGAAAATCGTAGGCAGTGAAAGATGAAATGCAAAAAACTGACCTGTAGGTTGGACTAAAAGATAGTTGGACGCTCTTTGAAACACATCTACCTGGTGCTATGTTTCAGGCATTGAACTGGGTGCTGTAGCTGGATGAACTGATCATTTCCTGTATTTTAAAATGAGTCAGAAGAGGGAATTTGCTGTGCTGCAGCCCTGGGTCTCTTGCCAGGTGAGCATCTTGTGCTGATTGTGTCTGACCATGGGAGCCTTTACTGAGTTCGAGACAGCAAGTGCTTCATCTGATGGTGCCTGTGCTGTGGGCAAAGGACACGTGTAGAATGTTGGATTGTTGAATTTTGGGACCTGGTTCTATCAGAGAGGTTTGAAGGAACCTAGCCAGGCTTGATGTTCCATAACTAGGTGGCTGAGGGTCAAGCCCTGTTTTTGATTGCAATAAAACAAATTCAGTCCAAAACCACTGCAATGTAAACACTAATTGTATTCTCATTCTCTGATACTTCCTGTAAATTATTTCGGTCCTTATGTCCTTCTTTTGTTGCTTTCTGACTGAATTTTTATTGTCTTGTCTTTACTTGGATGTGTAATACACTAGGACAGGGAAATTATTTATAGAATTAGGAACATGGTTGTAATTCTTTCTAATTTGTTTGGTAGGTTTTTCAGTACTGAAGTGTCCAGACATGAGTTCAGTATTCTGCACATGAAGTGACGAACTTCAAACACATTTCCACAGTTCAAGTCAAATGAATGTGATGTTTGCGTGACTATTAAAACAAATTATTAGTGCGATTTTTAGTGGTTATTGATCTGCTGATGCTGAAGTCTTTATTGTATGCCTCCATAGGAAATCTATTAGAGTTTACTAAGCATCACTTCTAATTTTGTTTTAATAGACTGAAAGTAAAAATTGGAGCAGCTTGCATCTCAATTCATGGGTTCCCATTGGGTTCCATAGTGCCATGGATAAAGGACGAGCTTAGAGGAAAAGTGAAATTTGTTGATGGTGGGAATAAAAACCTGGCTATAAATTATTAAAAAAANNNAAAAAAAAAAAAAAAAAGACAAAGAGGAGAGCCAAAGTCTGTACTGAGGTGATTAAGTAGATGCCCTTGTGTGTTCGGAGGGTTTAAGGGAGGGTGATTGACCCGTACAGCTCAACGGGACTTCATGCAAGTACAACTGTGCCCCCACGTGGAGATAACAGAGCTCAGGGCTCACGCCGCCCTCCCAGCAGTGCCCAAACCCCAAAAGTCCTGCTGGTTTCAGTGAAACTGGAACTATGTCTGGCAATTTTTGCTTTGAAGAGCCCTTCAGGCATGGACTTTGTTGTGTGCTCTGGTTGCAGCTAAAAGACAGTAGACTGTTATACAATGAGAAATAGGGGTTTAATGCTTTCCTTGGTTTTGGTTTGGTTTGGTTTGGGTTTTTTTTTTGATGGCTGATCTTGATTTCCAGGGTAGATGTAGATGCTGGTGCTCTTTTTATTTAACCAAATTGCCTTTTTCCTCTAGCTTGCACCCTATATTTTCAACTACTTCTGCTTCATTTCTTAATAATAGCCCAGCTGCCTCTTGTTTTTTCTGTATCTTTGTTGATGCATTACCTAGTTATGCCTCCTGGGAGTTTGCTTGCTGAGTCTTTATAATACCCAATGGAAACAGTTTTAGGGAATATATCATTTTACAGAGCAACACCTATTTAGCTTCCATTCCATATCATTGAAAGTGCCTTTTGAACAACTTCAGCTTAAGAATAAATTTAGAAGCAGAGGGTGTGACATTAAGTTAAAGAGTGAAACAAGATCGTGGCCTGGAATTTAAAAATATGCATAAAGAAAAATTCAGTGGGTGCTGTGACACTCCCTGTTAACAACAAAGCGAGGATGAGATGACCCCTCTCACATCCTTGATGATGTGTATGACTCCAGTATCAAGTACCAGAGTGTGCTCTGCTTATCTTGACATCTATGGCTGGATGAAAATAGCAGCTGAGGTTTTGACCAAAACCCCCTCCAAACTGGAGCAGTGTAGGAATGTTAGAAAAATCTCAAATCGATGATGAACCATCCTACACTTGTTTCTCGAAGGCCTTTTATATAAGAGCAAAGTTGTGGGCATTTGGAAAAATCTGCCTGGAGAGCAATTTCTATTCGTACTACAAAGAAGAGGAGGGAGGAACCCTCTTCCCTTCAGCCTTGTGAGCCTAAAGGGAGCTTATTTAAAGTAAATCAAAAGGAGAAATATGAAAAAATGGTAAAAGAAATAAAATATTTCTCTACTCCTAAGAGAACAAGCATTTTCATTTCTGATTTGCAAGCTTTCCTCCTGAATAGACTTGTGTTCATATGAAACTATTGAATTTCCAAATATAAATAGATAACTATTGGCAGCGTTCTGGTATGATTTTTTTTTTTAGATAGGCCAAGCGAGTGAGTGGCACTGAATATGTGAACTTTTCTCAGAGAGCCCAGAGGGACTCCTTTGCCAAGGTTTCAAACTTGACAGCTTTGCTGACATTCCTCCAAAGAGGGCCATCTAAAGTACAAAAGGACCCATGGATTCAGCTTAGGACAGAACTGATAATATCTTATATTTCCACCTTCCAGTTTCCACCAGAGTATTTCTGAGGTACTGAAAACTAAACCCAGTAACTATTTAAAATTCGAAGACAGAAACCTCTTTACCCTGTGAAGGCTAGGAACAGCATACCAGGTGAAATGATGTAAATTAACACTTGTGCTCTGGCTTGAAGGGAAATTGATTTTTTTTTCAGCCCAACAAATCGGTACAAGTGGAATTGTGAACATGCCAGCCAGATGACTACATTTAAGTGTGCAGGCTTATTTCTACTTAGGTCTCCCTTGATGGTCAAATAGTTACTCAACTATTTTTCCTAATCTAGAGCAGCACAGAGGACTCCATCAGTCCTTCTCAAAGCAGTAGGAGAAACTGTGACAAAAATGGTTAGATATCAATGTATATGTACCATCTATTTTTTCCATTTCCTTCAGTTATTGCTAACTACCCCAAAAAATAATTTGAAGTTCTGATGATCTGGAGTAGCATTTGGAATGCAATGAGAATCTCTTTGCTGCTAAGATTTTGGTAACGTTTGTGTAAAGACTGGTTGAAATGATTTAGACTCTAAGGGTAAGTGACTTCTGCAGTGGGGGCTGCTTAATGAAAGTAAGCCTGAGATAAGAAGTGCGCCCTACAGAGTCATGATGGCAACACAGATCTCTTAAAATTCTTTTATTTCGATTTCTTATGCCATAGACTTTGAAATATAAAGATTTTTAGCTTGAGTTTTGAGTTTATTTTAGAATAGAAAATGGAAGTGTCCACTTCTGGTTGTCCCACGATCCTATCATGAAAATTATCGATTTCCTCCCATTATTTTCTGTTATACTGGGGAATTTGAATGGTAAGTCTCGTCCTCGGAGGTCATACTGGAGCCCAGTTGTTGCTCAGCAGATATGGTTTGTGTAAACTGCACCAGAGTTTTGAGCCCTTGGTAGCTTAAGTCTGAGTATCCTCAGTTCTGGGATTCACCTGTTTGATTGCCATACTTGGATCTTCTCTGAGAGACACACAACTTGCCACCTCCTCCCCTCTTTCTGTAAGGGGATCATCTATTTATTCACAGAGAACTTCTGGTTGTCCAAGGAAAGCTTCCCATCATGACAGCATGGTTTCTTTTGTGGCATCTCTGTATTTTTTTGTTTCTTGTTGCAGATGTAAGCTTGATTTAGGAACAATAAAGTAAATCTTAAGGCATTGAATCATTCAATATCTTCTTGTTTTCTGCAAAAAGGAAAAGTCAGCAAAACCTTCAATAGTGCCACTCTGGAATTCAACAGAGTATAGCAAAATCTGTAGTTCTTTTAAATCTATATGTTTTATTATTTTAAAAACATTTTCTGATTGTCTTATGGGTTCAAGATGATGACATCTAGCTGTGGCATGCATGATCTGTATTTCACTGCTAAGTGCCCAATAAAAGGGTCATCAAATGAGAGTCACAGTGAAATGCATTTTCACGAGATGCATTCAGTGAAAGAAGGCTCAGTCTAACTGCAGTAACTCCCTTTAAGACTACCTTGGAAAAGTGAGAACACTAATCTAGGGTAGTCATAGCTATTTTTTTTTCCAGCCATTGTAATCCAACTGTTAGCACACTTTGTGTCAGGGCAGCCTTTCCTTCACTATTTTCACACGAAGTTCTTTCTCCATTTGGTTCATACTTTAACAAATACACCAATTTCACAGTAGCACTGTTCCCTTTTCTCACTTCTTCTCTTTGATTTTCTTTCAATTCCTCTGTGGCTTGTGCTCTTCTTTTACATAAAGGAGCAGAATTACCCAGTCTTCATGTGGTTACAAAAAATGCTTTTAACAATGAAAGCTTCTCTTTTAAGTTCCTAACAAAAGCAAGAAATATGCTGATCCAACCACCTTATTTGAATAACCATGTTCACTTCCTGGAAGTGATTTGGCAGCAGCTTTGATAATCTATCTTTGACTGGGCATGCCCTTCCTCTGCCTCTCACATATTTTGTTTTAGCCTTTTTTGGTCTGTACCATCAGCAGCAGTAGCTGTGTGTGCACCCTGTGTAACAGAGAACAAGTGTTGTTTGGAGGAAATGGCATATCCCAGTTCAGGAGTCTGCTAAGAGCATAGCAAACCTCTCTGAGTTTTGAGGGCCTTCTGGGCTTTTAGTGCAGCCAACTATTCCAAACTCTTTTTTGAACTTATAGATACCAAAGCGCCATCTTTGTTACATATTCCTTTACTGTTTACAAATATGCACATCACTTTGCTCGAGTATATCATATTTCCTATGTGTTAGACTTTTGTATTGTGTAAATTTGCACCAGGAGTATGTCAGCATCACATGAATCACAAGATGGCTGGGTTTCTACAGCCTTTCTATTTTGTCTCGTGAGTTTCTGCTTTTCAAGGATGACATCCTTAAACTCCTTAGTTCTAGTCTGCTACCTCTTTTTGAATGCAATCTTGTTGCAGTTGAGAATATTGTTATTGATTCATAATTGTTAACTAAATGGTTTATCAGTGTAATTGATGGATTGTTCTCTTCTGATAAAATTATCTTTCTCTCTGGTTGTCTGTGCACTGAATTTCAAACTTAAATCCAGAGGAGAAAAATGGCTAAACATTGTAAGTCCTGAACCTTATCTATTTATTTCACTGAACCACAAGATAATATTAACAGCAGCAGATTCATTTGGGAACTTGTGTTCAGCCTAAAATCCATAAATAATCTCTGCCTTTTTTTGGCTAATGATCATTCCACCTTCTCTGGTGGGCCTATACCCTCATATGCCTATACCATGCCCATGATGACCCTTTCAGCTCTCATCCACTGCATCTTGGCTTGTGGTATTGCCTTGGCATGTGCTGCTCCACGTGCTGCTGTTTGGGATTTGAAGTGCAGAACCTTGTGTGCTTCTTGCTTTTGATTTATTTCTCTGAAACTGTGGGGGAGTCAAAATTCAGAAAGTGGTATTTCTAAAGCACGTTGTTTATTTTCCATGGCTACTGGTCTGGATGCATGGATTACTTTGAGGAATGGTTAAATATGGCTCTAAGAGTAGTTTCCAGAGCCTTTTCCTGTCTTCTAGGCATAACATCAGATATTGTTGGCAGTATCACCCTTTGCCAGGACACGCAGGTCCAAATCTTGACTTATTGGGACTTCATAACTCTGTAATAATATTCTGGGTAGATCATTTCACTAATTGTAATTGTTGCTTATGCTTTTTTTTACTGTATCGTCCTTGCAGGGATTACCCAGTGTCTACAATGCGTGGCAAAATCATCTTAAAGTGTGAGGCTAAAATGATGCATCTTTCAGTGATTTAACTATTTTTGTACTAAATGTTGCCCAGACTGACATACCGTCATTGGCAGTGACATAAAGGGACTGCACTGATTTGTTAACAAGGGCTTTAAGCAGAAAGAATAGCTTTCTAACTTTTGGTTGAAAAATAGGGCTTTATCCTGATATCTTTAGTTTTGGGGTTTACTGGTTTTTTATGTGGGTTTTTCTGTTTGTTTGGGTTACATTCATTTTTTGTTTGTTTTTTTAAGAGAGCGGAATTACTATCTTTTCACAAGACAGTTTGCACTGCATGTTGGAAGCTCTGAGGTTGGTCTGTCTGATTTCCCTGGTAGCAATTATTGATGAGGCTTCACTGGCAGCATCTCTGACCTCTGGTAGAGCACAGAGACCTTCTGTGTATTTTTGAAAATACACTGCCTCCTTGGGGTCTCCTGCAGCGGTTTGATGTTGTCCTGTCAGAAGTATATAATCCAAGATTTAAGACGATGGTAGAAAAGTGAGTTGGGAATAGGAAGAAATGAGGTGTACCTGGGGCATATCTCAGTCCCCAGGCAAATCTTGTCCACCTTTCAATTTTTCTTTTTTTTTTCTGACATATTGATTTTGAATGTAGAGGAAGAAAATGGACAATAGGGCCAAATAAGTCTTAGTAATTATTTAGGGCCACCCTTGCTCTGCCCCTAATCCTGATGGCACTGGTAAATGGTAAAACTCTTTTTACCTAATTATTTTTTCTTTATTTTGGGATGGATTAGAATTATTATTCCAATCACCAAATTCCTGCATATTTTTTGTAACATGCTTTTTTTTCTTCTTTTTTTAAGTATCCAGTCTTTGCCCTTGACTTGAATGTTTACTCAAAGGACAAAACTGTCTGAGAGAATCTTCAGTTCAGCTTTGAGAGTTCCTCCTTGGGTTTGGCTGATCAGGTTCACGACTTATCAGCATCTTGTGTAGAAATGCAGGTCTGGGTCATTGGCTGCTTGCAGAAGGACTTGAGAGATCCACTTCATTAAAAAAGACAATTTCTCATACTTTATATTATCAGTGATTTTTTTGGTTTTCTGATTTTTTTTCTCTATCCTAAGGTATATTTTAGTGGTTTCCCATGCAACAAAAATTTCTCTTATATTGACCTTGTTTATGTCTATATTTCATTTGTTCCGGCCTACATTTTTTCTGCTGCTTCATTGGGAACTGTAGCCATTTCAGTGCTGTAATTATGCAATGTTTTTTCTACTGCTGCTAACAGCCACAGAAGTGAGGTGGTAAAGTTGAGTTAAAGATGGGAGAGAAAGGAAACAGACCAAAAAATTGTGATTCACATGGTTTACCAGAATCCCAATTGATCTTCAGAGTGTTTTCCTGGTGCTAAGAGGAGCTTTATCTAGTTTTAGCTTAATTTTCATCCTGTATGTTAGTTTACAGCTCTGATCCCATTTTCAGTCTTGCATAACAAATGGATGGAACTTTCATCAGTAGTACCTAATCTTATGGAGGATCCATAAATCAAAAACTTCCCAGTGGAGAAACAGATTTCCTTCAGTAATTTTAGTTTGCTGGATATAGGCTTGCTCTCTTAGCTCTTGCATGCAGGTGTAGTCTGCTGGCTTCTGGGAGCTCATAGTTGAGCCCTAAGAACTGCTTGTCATTCCCCATCTAATGCTGTGGAGTAGTAAACAGTAAATTTGTGCACATCTTCATTTTCAGGTGCCTATATTTATAGGTAATCTAGGCATATTTTCATACATCCAACATTTGGAGTGCACTATGTGTTCATCTTCTCCTTGAGAGGTTCTGCTGCTCCTGTGGAAATCAATGGAGAGGCAGTAAGCAGCACCAGGTCTGCTATTTTCAACATCAGTGTGCCTGTGAATTGTATAGCTGAAGTACTCATTAGCTCTGTGGTCAGAGCTACAAAATCTTCAAGTACTGTAGTCTGAAAACATTGAATTTTATCTCTGTCCTCTGATAGCAGGCGTCTTTGAAGATAGATATTATAATTTCTCTTGTTTCTTGGAAGCCTTCCTATTGTTCTGTACCGTGCAGGAAGGATTGAAAAATACTTACTTTTAATTTTTTTTTTAAAGATGGCATTTGTGTACTTTGTCCTTGACATTTTCTTGAATTTGTTTCTAAGCAAAACTTGCTGGTGCTGAGAAGTTCATTCCCCAATCTTGTGAATCAGGTCTATGAACCTTTAATTTTATTTATGATCAAGAATATCATCCAAAGGTAGATAATATCATTTATCAAAATATCATTTAGAAACTTTATCCTAAACTAAAATAGAAAGAACAGTACATAAACCCCAGGTAACAGTGTAATAAACTTCCTTGCATATCAAGTATATATTGAATTAACTTGAGATGATCATCAAGATGTATTGAACCGAGTGGTAAATATTGATTGAGTCAAGGCTGAGATTAATATTTACCTCTAGGGTCAATAAATTTTGATGCTGACTGAAATGTGAAGTCAATATATATATATTGTTAATACATTCTGAATGCATTCAGCAGAAATATCTCGAAATCTGTTCCATAACCCTGGAGATCCCCAGGGACACCTTCCTTCCAGCTAGTACTGCAAAGGAAAAACAAGAAATGGAAGAAAATGACCCAATTTTAATTAGCAAGTCAAATAAATACGTGCACACACACACACACACTCTCCATATCGAGTGATCAGACAGGTGGAGCGAGAACTTTCTAGAGGATAGGTGCAAACAAATCCAACATCTCTGCAAACCCCTAGGGAATCACCAACCCCCTCTCTGCTTTGGTTTCATGGATAAAGTATGTCTATTTGGCTGTGCTGTATGTATCATAAATATAAATTAATAAATGTTAAAAAAAAGTCCAGTGATCCCCTGTCCTTCCTCCTGACCACTATGGTATATATTGGTGTCCCTGGAGAGAGGAGAATGGGACAGGTTTACATCAGGAAGAGCTGCTTTTGAGCAGGGCCAGAAGAGGGCCACAAAGATGCTCTTAGTGCTGTATGTAGCTCCTTTTCTGCAAAGACAGGTTGAGAGAATAGGGGTTGTTCAGAGGAAGAGAAGAGAGGCAAAGCTCTGGGGAGACCTCATTGTGACCTTCCAGAACCTAGAGGGGACTTCTAAAAAACAGGGAGAGTGACTTTTTGCACGGACAGATAACGGATAAGGGGCAGAATGGTATTAAACTAAAAGAAGAGAGAGATTTAGAGTTTAGGAAGGTGTTCTTTGATCAGAAGGTAGTGAGGCACTGGAACAGGTCACCCAGAGAAGTTCTGGATGCCTCATCCTTGGAAATGTTCAAGGCTGGATTGGGTGGGACCTTGAGCAATCTAGTTTAGTAGAAAATGTGTGTCAGAACTCAATGAGCTTTGAGGTCCCTTCCAACTCAAGCCATTCTATGATTTTTATGATACTCAGTGTATTATTGGCAGTTGAACAAGCAAAACTACTATGGGTGTTATTCTTGCCAATCTCCGATTCAGCCAATCAAGACAGTTTTAGCCCTTTGTTTCACATAAATAACTAGGGGCAGGTCTTCATGAGGCTGATTTGAATGACACTGAGACATATTCATGTGGAAAGAGAAAAGAAGAGCTATACCTTCTCTGCCCATCTGCAAAATGAGTTGTCAAGTCTGGGTTTTTCTGAGTCTATTTTTGTGTGAGAAACCTTTGTGTGCCTTTTTTTTCTCCATACATCTGTTTAGTTGTTACTAAACTAGAAAAAAAAACATCACCTTTCATAAAACATGTTCAATCTTCTGTTGGAAATGGACATCTGTCTTATGCATAGCTTTGGAAAACTCCCAATCTGTTACACAGAGTGGCTGGGTTTTTTTCCTGGACTCATGGTTTTTATCAAGTTGTGGTACTAAGAAAATTTTAAAAATTTTATAGAACAACATTTCTTATTGAGCTTTAAGATAGTGATGGAAAGAAATTGAGGTTAAGTCTTTGCTGACCCATCTGTCTAGTTCTTGCAAATCATTTGCTCTGTCTGTTTACCAATGGGGTGTGACAGTTGCAGTGTGCAGGCACAAATGAAAGAAAAAAACTCAGCTTTGGCTTTGAATTGCCCTCTTTCTAAGGTTAAGTCTCACACAAATGGTATTTTAATGAACAGTTTGTATCTAATACAGTTTCATTTGAATAAGCAATGTAGCAATGTTATTGCAACATTGCTGAACATTCCTGCAATTTCCATCTCTCATTAAAATAATAAAATATAGCCATGAACTGTTGCTAAGGATAGAACTTTGCTCAGAATGAGATACTCGTTCAGAGTCTCACGAGTTATGCTGCACCAGAATGGCATCACATCCCTTGCAAAAACCAGAGGAACAGGCAAAGGAAACCTTTGAATCTTGCTTGTGTTGTGTGGAAGGAGCAACACAAGAAATAAGTGCAGTTCAAAGACTCAGTGGGAGAGAAAGCCCAGCCTGCTTTAGCACAGTGAAGAGCTAGAAAATATTTCAATAACAGTAGTCTTGTTCATTTTTTACTTTGTGTCTGTAAGCCTTCTTGAAATAGATTTAAAGGAGCTAGAGCTCCCCATTTTTATTTTGTTCTTTTTTAAGGTTTTTTTGCTTAATTTTCATTCGTCGTCATTCATTGTCCTCTTCATGCATACACTCACATTAACTCTCAAAAGATACTTCATGCCTTTTGAAGACTGTCCTGAGCTATGCAGCCAAACCTTCTTCATTTAAAACAGCCAAGGATTTCTTTACAAAAGAAAGGTGAAGATATCAGAATTACAAAAGTTGTTTCTTCCACTTACTGTTTCATGCTGATTCAGGTACTTTACTGGAGGTTCAAGCGCAGGACCGATGAGAATTTGTCTGAAGAGTTTGACCAGCAGGAACTAAGTCAAACCCATGTGAGTTATAGATGTTAATCTTTTCCTCCTCTGGTGAAGTTGTTTGATTAACAGTTACCATTCCTAAGACAGTAAGTTTAGTAACCCAAGAACTTCATGGGACACAGGTGAATAAGTGAACTTGTCAGCACATTTGCAAGGCTTTTGGGTGCTCCTCCTACTTTGTCATCTTGCTGTGTCATTTTCCTTCTCCAAAGCATTCCATTGTTTTCTGGAAGAGATGGTATTATGGCTAATTACTACATCTAGAAAGTCTTTTTTTTTTTTTTGCTCTCCCTCCTTAATTTTTGGTTGTTTGTTTTTAAGTTCATGAGAGTATTGTAGTTCAGCATGAACTTGTCATTTCATA
Organism: Mohoua ochrocephala; assembly: GCA_013398855.1. Lineage (NCBI taxonomy): Eukaryota > Metazoa > Chordata > Aves > Passeriformes > Acanthizidae > Mohoua > Mohoua ochrocephala. The sequence continues at coordinate 11,309 of VZTA01006888.1, read as the reverse complement.
CATCCTTTTTAAAGGAAGCTTGTTAAGATACCACTGCTCTAAGTCAGAAATATTTTTGGTTGTGGTCAAAAATAACTGGTAACTAGAGAGACTGAATTTCACCTGTTATGCACAGAGCATTCAGTTGTTTGAACTCTAGTTCTGTGTTGCTGAGCAATCTGTTTAAGGTTTTTCTGGTTATGATGAGTTGTTAGACGTAGATCACACCTTCAGGTTGTCATGGTTTACTTGGAGTCAGAGTTCATAGGAATGAGCAGTAAGATAAAGCAATCTATGAACAGAAAAAGCAGTGTTTTTCCCTTGTTCTTGTTGGATAAAGTCCTGCAAGCTTTCCTTCCATAGCTCATTTTTTGAAGGGAGGAAGTGGACCTGCTCTGTTCACATAGGGTCTGTTCAGTATGTGCCTCCTAGGACCAACAAGCCCTTTCCTTTCATGCAGTTTTTAAGTACTTCTGTCTTTTTAAATTCTTGCTATTTGTCTGTTATTTGACTGATGGCAACATAACTCAGTCAGCAGCCTCCGGACACGCCTTGCCAACCTGTGAGGTTAAGACGACTTTGAAGAGTAATACGTTAATGCAAATTTGATTTCAACAAATGCATCTTAGATCAGAATCTGATTTTTGTTTCATTCTATTTCTTAAGTAGTCAGATTGACAAGTCCCAGAGATTATGGTAACGTGTTTTTAGCTCAGATATAAAGGGAAGATGGAAAGTTTGAATCTTGAAAGCAATTTTCTTCCTAATTCCCAGGAGGTGAATCTGTTGATATAACTTGTCCAGCAGCTAACTTTTCCAGCCATGCTGCTAGATCCATGCGACAATTACCCTAACTGGCTGACTTTTCCAAGGGAGAAACTGGGGACTGGGGGAATACTAAGACATCCTTATGATGGTTAAAAGTCTTCTAAAGGCTTACCAATATAGTCCAGATACCATTTTCTATAGGTGAATTTCACTGGTTGTTTTCTGCTTCCAGTTGGTCCTCTGTTTTAAATCTAAACAATGACTTTGTGAAAAATTGAAGCTACAGAGAAACACCCAGACCATCTGTCAGATACTGTTTATAATGCAGTTTTCTTACTGTAAGTGACAAAGTTCAGGAAGAAATTCTAGATGAAAAAACCAAATGTTTTTATTGAAGACCTTGAGGTGCTATCCCTGGTATCAGTTTGGAGGAAAAGAATAAAATCAGGTCCTATAATAAAATAGTGGTAACATTCCATTTTCAAGACTTAAGTTTTAGCAATTTTTGTGCAACTTTTTTTTTCCTCTTTGCCCTCAAAAGGTGAAGAATTACACTGAATTATGTTACTTATTTTAGACTGGCTGGGCTAGTTTCAACCTTCTACAGATGTATTGTTGCTGTGAAGTAGGTCTGTGTGTGTGAGCAAAAGTATTTTTATTGATTGAAGAGAAGGAGGAGAGAATTGCATGTGTTTATGCATACAAAAATCTTCTGCATTTGCACCTGACGCTGTGGATACGATCTACTGGTGCTCAGTCATTCATAACCTGATTTTTCCATCTAGTGAAACACAAACTCATAAGAAATTACTTGTGCAGAACTTCCCAAGGTGAGCATGAATCCCAATGCAGTCTCCTAGAAAGCCACTGCTGCTAGTTTCCAAAGACATCCCTCCAAAGGCTTTATCAATATTGTTGGGTCCAGAAGCACCAGACAGTATTAAATGCCTTTGGGATCCATAGTGAAATTACAGAACATCAACAGTGTTTACATAACAGAAGTAACTGTATTAACTGCTAATGCAATGTATACCCTGAGGCAATACAGTCAGACTTGGAATGACTTGTAGAAGCAGCTTTTCATACCATTCAGAGGACGGGGGCAGCCAAAAATAATCTCAGTGACAGTGTGAGTCTGTCACTGATCTTCAAATGTATCAAGTTGTCTCTACTGTTCAAGCCTGTCTCTAAAATAAGGTCACTGAAGACTTTTGAATGTGTCATTCTGGTTATTGCTTTCCAAGATATGCAGAATCCGCAGTCATGAGAAATACTGTGGGTTGTGCAATATGTCCATATGTAGCTCGAGCTTGGTCTCCAGCAGGAAGAAGGAAAGGGAGCATGAAACAGCTACAGAAACAAGGACAATTTGAAAACTAAATTATTATATTGGTGTTGAAATGCAAAATAAGGTGATGGATGAAACCACTGTGTTGTCTGAGCGTGAGAAAGCTCCTGGGCTCTGCCTCAGTTGAGATGAGCCAGGAAGTACAATTTAGAGCATGGGGCCACTTCTGCAAATCTTTTGGGGTGCTTCTTTATTGCACTGCCTCGATTCTGTATTTTCAAATGTGATGATTCAGGATGGATAAACATTCTTTGCAAACCAAGATTAAAAGTAAAAACTCAGATATTTTATGAGCTATATCTCTGATAATAAATCATGTATAGATGTTTCTCTTCCAAACACCTTGTTCTGATATAGGGAACTATATAGGGTTAGCAGGAAATGAACATGCAGAGAGATACATGTATAGCACTGTGTTCCCAGTATTATTGTATTATTATGCTTTTCTTGAATATTTTTTTTCTCTGACTCAGGACTATAAAAGGGAAGAACTGGTGTAGAACCAGGGAGTTATTTTTTCTTATTTTAAAAAGTTAGCCTTTAAAGTGCAGGTATTGAGATTAATTAAACAGTCCTAAAATCCCTTGTGTTACTCCAACCTTTTCAGTTGTATTGTAGTCGCCAGAGCCCTGTACTCTTCCAGATGGTATTTTAAACCCCAAACCCCACCTGGGTTTAAAGATGGGTGAAAAGTGCTCCTAATGCATCATTCTAGCCATGTCTCAGAAAAAGTCACATTGCAGCTTTTGAAAACTGCTGGTGCAAAAAGTCCGCTAATTGTGATTTTACAAAGGAGAAAATAGTGGTAAAACAAACTTACCTGTAAGGATTTCAGCTTGATGTTTCCACTCTGAAATCAGTCCAATGCCCAATACTGTGAGCAGTAGGAGATATCCAACTGCAGGTGTGTGCTATCAGATTTAATTACGTTTTTCCATTCATCTGCTTTCACTGCTCTGCTCAAGGTAACGCACATATTATAGTCTTTAAATTTCCAAAAGATAAATTTTAGGTCATAACTTAAAAGGCCCAAATTAACCTCAAATGGCCAAAATTGTTTCTCATACAACTGCCTTCAAGAACTGCTAAGTATGAACCCTATATGCTTAGTATCTTTCTGGTTTTGCCCAGATCTTAATTTATAGCAGTGAAAGTTCAAGTTTAGCAATTTTTCATGGAAAAATATTTTCATGGAAAAAATGGTGTGCAGCTCCCATTGGTGTGGTTTGTTTTTTTTTCTGCTTCATCCTGGTATTGGTTACTCTGAAATTTTCCAGGTATTCTATTGTTTCTTTTAATACATAACATATATAAATTTAAGCTAAGCTGTGAGCTGCAGCACCAATGTTTTTAATGAGACAGAAGGAGATGAGATTAATCAATTTATTTCATTATGGGTTTTTTAGGCATTGGTGCTCACACCTCAGTTAGTGGAAACGAGTATACTAATCCATTTATTTCTAGTTTCTCTGTGATCTGCCTGAAGACCCTGAAAAGGAATTCATAATATTTTCTTTTTTTTTTAAAATTCCCAGCACCTAAAGCAAACCACCTCAAAAACTACTATTGCACTGTTCTTGCAGTATTTTGAGCTTTATGGTTCAAAATAAAGAGTAAACATGCTATTTGCCAAATGTGTAAAAAGGATGTGGTTTTCTTTAATTTTGTTATCTCACACTACTAAATGTTTGCAATGTGCCATCATAAGGGCAAGGAAAAATATATGTATTTGCTGTTCTAATTCAATGACACAAAATTCGAGATCCCTGAGGTAAGGTTAAGCAAGAGCTCGTGTAGTCAGGGTTGAAATTCAGACACTGCAGATATAATCCATCTCCCTGACACATGCAGTGCCTCATTGTGAGACTGCCAGACACAGTCTGCTGAGATGGGAATGTCACAGAATACCAAAACAGGGGGAGACGCGGTTTTGTTCATCATTGCTTTTATCTGCAAATATCCATCTAGCAGTCTACATGCATAGATATTGCCAGACAGAGAAATATGAATGCAGCATGGAGGTGCAGCAGCTAACGTTCAGAGAAGTATAGGGAGCATATGCTAGGAGCTCGGAATTACCTGAAGATAATTTGGGCAGTTAATCAGGTTAATTGCTTATCGCGAAGGCAACATTTCGCTACAGACGCTGAGTCACCACCTCGGTTGTCTAGCAGAGATCAATGAAAGGCCTGGTTGTCTACATCTTCTAGTGAGTTCTGAACCTAAATGACAAAAGGGACCCTGAAGGCAGAGAAACTGCACTGTCATCACCGGGGATGCAGGCGGGCAGGCAGAAAGAACTGCAGTGGCAGAAAGGAAAAAAAGCTTTTTGAAAAATATCAAGCGCTACTGGATTTACAATTACTTCTCGGTTATTCCCACTCCATTATACATTTGAAATTTCCATTCTGGGGACAAAGGAAGGGAAACCTCTGAACCAGTATAGAGGAATTAAGGTTCCAAAATGAGAGATAAAGGTATATGTCTATCATATGTGTGAGTTGGTCTTATGCAAAAAGCAAAGAAACTTCATTGTATTTTTCAGTCATACAGATTTCAGTGGATTTTGAAATGCACAGGTCAGGCAGCAAAATACTAAGTGTTTGAGTGCCTGGCCTGTAGTGGTTTCTGCCTGGCATGAGCATAGGCAGTTCTTCTGTAAACTGTTGGGATCCCTGAATAATTATGGCTCTAATCCGAAAGGAGGAAAGCTTCCAGGGCCCTGAAAAACTACACCCTTGCCACAGACTTGGCAGAAACCAGGTTGACCATATGACCAACAGGGCTGGAGGGACATGACTGTCTGGGTTTATGTCTGGACATATGGCAAGATTTGCATAGTGATTAAATATTGTTGACTCTAGCTTTAAAAGTGTGTTTTTATTTGAAATAGTGCATCCTGTTCTAGGTGTACTGAGCAACGTCTCTGTATAGGCATTTTTCTGCCCAGTTGTAAAAGGCAGCCTTTAGCTAAAAGCACCATCTGTGACATGAATCAGCAGTTCAGTGACGCAGCTGAGGAGCTTGGAGCAGTGGGATGGATGGAAGTAAAGGGCATGTTTCAAAGTTAGAATATAAATATTGTAGGGATGCTAATAGCTCCCAGGCTTGCGGCAGAAGTTTCATGAGGAACCTGCAAGCAATTAAAGGTTTTGGAGAAGTTACAGCAGGTGAGCTGTCTGTGAGGGAAGAGGGAGCTAAAAGTTAGGTTAGAAATGTTGGCATTGGTTTAATGACACACACATATATCCCCTCCAGCTCAGTTCCTGTAATCAGTCATTTAGCTCTGTTCACATTGCGATGGTTTTCAGTGCCCCACTGAATTCCCTCCCTCAAGCCCAGTACAAAGCCCTGGCCTTTGCAAAGTGCTCTACACCACCAAGGAGCAAACCCAGGGCAGGAAAACTTGTTATTTCAGAATTTTTTTGTCATTTCTACTTTTACTTGGGTATGATTTCTCTTTACATTATCTTGCTCTGGATCCCTTGCTTACCTGTTATAACCAAAAGTTTCAGGGCTGGAGGGAAACACCATCACCCCACCTCAGTTCCCTTTATAACTTCTGAGGAGAATAGTGACAATCACGCCAACGGTGCAGTGCAGTTGTTTGTCTTGATTCTTCCACCTGCACTAATCTCACACGGGCCTAGGATCTCCAGTGATAACAAGTTCCCAGGAGCCTCATTTTGTGTCTCTTCAATTTCCTACTGCTGCACATTTCCCCCAAAACATAGTGGTACATTGAATTGCAGGGCATAAAATCAGAGGCTAACCTGCTACTGTCACTTAGAAATGGATTAGACCTATCCATGGTCTTAGGAAACAAAGCTGAATATGTAATTTGGTCTTCATCTCACATCTGTGTATTCTGGGCAAGTCTGAATTTTTTTAGGTGGGGAAAAAATAATAATTTCTGCTTATCTTGGTGTTGTATTTCCATATCTAGTAAAAAATGCAGAAAAAGTCTACATGAAACTTCTGAGAAGCTGACAGTGAGAAATACGGGTATCATAAGAGTTTTGTCTATTTTCTTTTTTTAATCTATATCAGGGAATCAGAGAAAAATGTTTTAATCCAAATTCNCATTATTATCAGTTCATCATCATATCATTATCATCAGTTTCATCAGCTTTTACTTATTTGATCTATGAAAGTTTCTTTTTGTAGTTTTGTCTCTTGGAAGAGAGAAAAAATATGTGGCAAAGATAATATGTATTTTTTACATATTACATTGGAAAAAGAATTCTCCATATTGAAAACTTCCAGCAAAAAATGGGATACTTTTTTTTTCACAAATAAATAGGTAAGAGGTCCTGTTCTACCAGTTCTGTTAAGNAAATTCTATAGATACAAGCATTATTATCAGTTCATCATCATATCATTATCATCAGTTTCATCAGCTTTTACTTATTTGATCTATGAAAGTTTCTTTTTGTAGTTTTGTCTCTTGGAAGAGAGAAAAAATATGTGGCAAAGATAATATGTATTTTTTACATATTACATTGGAAAAAGAATTCTCCATATTGAAAACTTCCAGCAAAAAATGGGATACTTTTTTTTTCACAAATAAATAGGTAAGAGGTCCTGTTCTACCAGTTCTGTTAAGTGATTGTTTTTTAACCACTAAAATAAGATCCTGTAGCAGTTTTTCCAAACTTAACCCCAAATTCAGCTTTTTTTTTTTTTTTCTTCATTTTATTCTAAACCTAGACGAAAAGCCCCTGGAGTTTTGTATTCATACATAAGAATTAAATTGATATTAAATTTTCCCTCTAGCATTTTAATTTTTTATACTTCAGCTTCTTCATTAATAAAGGATGTGATGTACAGGATATTTTGAGCTTTCATTGTTTAACAATCCTGTAGCACCTGTCTACCTGTAACATCTCTGACAGAAAGTAACTACTGACTGCCTTATTTGGCTTCAACATCTTTAAAGAATAACCTTACTGTAGTAGCAATGCCTTTTCCCACGTTGCTGGATTGTCTGGTGGATGGGAACCAGTGTTACCTACATATACAGGCACATAAAATCATAAATATGAACCCATAATGGAGTCCAGTTAGCAGATGTTTTAGTGTGATTTCTCCATGTATTTGAACATGCATTCTAGAAATTCACGGAGATTAGAAATTCTTAAGGAAAAATCAGGCAACAAAAATACTGCCCGAGTGATATCTTACACAATTGCAGAATCAGCAAATTCAGTGTCCATTCAATAATTTATGCAACCCCTCTGTCAAAGATCTGTACTAATTCTTGCTTCACGCTGTCTAAAGTGGTTTGAATGTTTAATTCTCAAAATTTTGCTGTTTCTGCTCTATGATCCACGTCTCCTAGAAATGGCCTTTAGGAGGTGCAGAGATTTCAAGTGGCTTTGAACTTGAGGGAGTTAAATGCACTTGTGACGTTATACTTCACCCTGGTTGGTTTTGGTTCACAGTACTGCTGTTAAACCCGAATGGACATCAAAAATTTCAAAAGGCTCCATTTTGTTGTTCAGTTCTCTCATGAGAACATGTATTAGGAAAAACTCTGATGCACCAAAAAGAGAGTGTGATGGTGGGTTATTGGAGGGTTTGGAAAGTTGGGGCCTAAATGCGGTGTGTCAGCCTTCTGAAAAAAACACTTTTGAAGCACCATCTTGCTGCTTGTTTAAGGCTCCTGTTTAGTTGCCATAAAGCTGTGGAAAAGCCAAGAAATTGAAACTGTCATGGAGTATGTTTCACTCTAATTATCACAGTTCATTAAATGTTGGCTGTTTCTAATATATCTTTAAAGACAATTTTTATCTATGCATTATTGTCTTCTCTGTCATGTGCAGGTTGTTTGTTGAAGGAGCTTTTGCATAACGACAGAAAGACTGAAAATATCACCGGTGAAACAATTAATAGTGCTCTAAAAACACTCTTTAAAATAGTCTTGTCTGCAAGTTATACCTGACAGAGAGAATTGGGAAGGCACACTAGAAGCACATTTGTATTTGCCTTGACTAGCAGTTGGTGCTGTTATTTTGGGTATGAATATTGACATGCTTTATTGGTAGGGTGTTGCCTAGGTTTCGTCAGCTGCTGTGTTGCTGCCTTGCAGGTAACATGAGTATGTACCTGTCTTTTGGGGTGACCCCACATTATCGGGGTTTTCACGCAGGCAAGAACTTGTTTGTAAATTAAAATACTCACAGGCTGGACTTTTTTATGCAAATTGTTTTTCTTTTGATTTCCTCTTGACGTTAATAGCTCCATGAAACTTCACTGGACAGTATATTTAAAACTAATAATCAAACAGGGAAAACTACCTGGAGAGACTCCTTAATAGAAATGAAGTTTGGAAAACAGTGGAAAGTCAAAGACAAAACACCAGTCTGTTTGTTCTGAAGCAGCTGCTGTGTCACATGAGCCAGCAGCCGCCAAGGCCTTTGACTTGGAGGAATTCTGCCATAATTATCTTGACTCATTACAAACTTCACCTGGCTTTAATTCACTAACGTAACCTACTGAATATTTTTCCATTGAGACGTCCTGAGCATGTAAGCACAGCAGGGATTCATTTGGGGACATCCGACTTTTTTTCCTCCTTTCCTACACTTTTCCCTCTTTTCTTACACTAAAAAGCAACTAAGTTCCTGCCACATGTGAGCGTAACCATCACATGGACGTCAAAAGAATACAGCACCTTGTTTTAAAAACAAATGCTGAGCAAAGCAATAATGATGTGCTGCTTATGGTAAATCTTTGCCAATTTAGCTATTTGCTATGCTCTGAGGATTTACATGGGCTCCTCACCAAGGCTTTAGGAAGACTATCAGCAGCGCGGCATGTCGATCCCTTCCTCTCTCTGATTTGTCTGTGCATTGACTGTTGCACCTGGTTTCCATATGCAGTTGCCTGAAGTACACTGTTCGTGAGGATTTCGGCTGGTCAGAGCAACTGTAGCTAGACTCTAATGCTGGTTTTGGAACATGATATAAAACTGTGAGGTGTTTTATGCTGAAACATCACTGTTATATTATTTTTAAAAGAAGGTGCTAACCATCTCTTAGTCAAAAATCTTTTATTTCTTATTTCTCTTTCCTATCACTTCTGGCAGCTTATTTTGATTTCAGACCCGCATTTTCTGGATGTGAAAAAAGGTTGTTTTGTTTTTCTTGAAGTATATCTCAACACAAAGTTTTATTTATTTCACAGTCCTGGTGTAAACAAAACTGAAGTTTGAATTGACATCTTAGATTTAAATTCTGCTGCAGAGGACTTGGGATATAGGTATTTGACACAACAATTTATGAGAGAGATTTTAAGGGAAGTGTTACTTATATTAATGGATGTTGCTGTTGTTGTTTTAAGAGGTCTGAAGGGTTTTAGTTGTTGAATTTAGTTGAGGGGGGTTTTTTTTTGTTTGGTTTGGTTTTGGGCTGTGGTTTTTGTTGGTTTAGTTGTTCTATCTTTTTGTTTGTTTGTTTTGTTTGTTTTTTTTAAGCTGGCTGAGGATAAATGTGTATGGGTGCCTAAGCAAACAACAACAAAAAGAAGTATACTGTTTACTACTGACAACTATATTGAAACATGCTGTACCTCTCAAATTAGAAATATCTGCATTAATCCTTCCAGCTAATGCTAAGAGCCAATGGTAGCTCACAGAATGGTCGGGCAGAGAGAGTAACAGTCTTCATCTTTAGCATCTCTACTATTTCTATTTGTGGCTCTTCATGGCCTGTATCAGAGCAATTATATTCTATTTTGCGCAGTAACATTAGGTTCTTTTAATTAGGTATTTAGTAGTTTTAAAAATTTAAGTGTTGGGTCTATTTCTTTCATGCATTTGCCGACCTGATTCATAGAATCACAGAATCGTTTAGGTTGGAAAACATCTCTAAGATTATTGAGTCCAACCTTTGACCAAACACCACCTGGTCAACCAGACCACGGCACCGACTGCCACATCCAGGTGTTTCTTGGAGTCACCATCCCTAGAGATGTTTACCACCTCCCTGGGCAGTCCATTCCACAGTTTAATGGCCCTTTCCATGAAGAAATTCTTCCTAATGTCCAACCTGACCCTCTACTGGTGCAGCTTGAGGCCATTTCCTCTGGTCCTGTCGCTGGTTGCCTGGGAGAAGAGGCCAACCCCCAAAACTCACTGAAGTCAGAGGAAAGATTTCACAGATCTTTCTTTCCTTTGTTGTTTTGGTGTTTGATTTTTTTTTTCCCTCTGCACTGAATGGATTGTGAAGGCAGCAGGGTTTTGGTGACAAGTAATGGGATGATTCATGCAAAATTGACAGAAATAAGAGAGACTGGCCCTTGTACTTTGTGCCTGATATTTGAGGCTGTAAAAGCACACAAGAATTGAGCCAGAAGCAGAAATGTGCAAGCAAAATCTGATGACAAGCTGCAGAACGGGTCTGAGGAGCTGTGCAGGAGCTGCAGGTCCTTAGCACCTCTCCAGTCAGGTCCCAAAGATGGGCGTCCCTTTGTTGGGCTGGCACACCTGGCTGCTTAGGAAGGGTTTGTCAATTCACTGAGTACCAAACCAAAAGTGCCCCAATGAAAGAATGCCAAAGGTGATCAGCTTGCCAAAAGGCTTTGATTTCACACAAATTGTCTCTAGAATGGTGTGGACTTTTTGGGGAGGTTTGTACAGCTGAAACACCAGCCCCGGGTCTGTGTCTGCTTCTTGCTCTTGCTCTCTGTTCCCCTTGTTTTGTGTTTCATGCTTCGCAGTTGCCATTAAAATCTCTCCTGTTGCTGTCAACCTTGTACTAATTCAGTGTGACATTAAAGCTGGGGAACACTGAAATACAACTAATTAGGCCGAAGAAAGAATAGTGAAAATTTTCATAGTTGCTGTTGCAAATGACTGCTGCAGATAGAAGCAATCTTTAAGTTGCAAAAAAATGTTAGGGCATATTCTCACCTCTTTCTACTCCCTCTCCCAATATGAAAATTGCCTTTTTTGTATTCATACTTTATGTGAAGCAGTTTGTTTTAAATATAGTTATATTTATCTGACAAATATATGTAAAAATGCATGTGTAAAATGTTCACAATTATTTCAAGTTATCCTCTAATAGAAATGTGGGGTTACCTGAAACAACTACGAATGCTGTTATTTTGAGTGCTTTTCTTGAATTTTTTTTTATAATAATCTGCTAAGTAAAGTGAGAGATTGAAAAAATTTAAGAAAAATATAAAAATATTTTAGCACTGATTTTTT